>CM053548.1:4830256-4865619 GCA_028646465.1 Rhinoceros unicornis
CGGGCCAGGACAGACTGGAAAAGAGGCTCTTATGTCCTCTAGGGGTCAAGGGCTTGGGGTAAGGCTGCGAGGCCACTCATGGAACACTGACCCTTGTTTAGAAACGCAGACACTTAAGTGTGACCTTACCATCTATAATAAATAAAAACTCTGGCTCCATTTTGATCTTTCCTCCTTGCCAGCGTTCAGCCTTCCACCCATCCCTGCACCACCCCACTCATTTGGTTCTCAAGATAAAGAATCCCGGGGCAGGGCCTGCCCAGTGGCTTAGCGGTTAAGTGCGTGCGCCCCGCTGCTGGCGACCCAGGGTTCGGATCCCGGGTGCACACCGACCCACCGCTTCTCTGGCCATGCTGAGGCCGCGGCCCACGTACAGCAACTAGAAGGATGTACAGCTATGACATACAACTATCTACTGGGGCTTTGGGGGGGAAAAAATAAATAAATAAAAATCTTTAAAAAAAAAAAAAAAAGAATCCAGGGGCACTTGACTGGCGTGGGAAGTTGGAACCTCACAGCCCTAGCTGGGTACAGGGTCTCTTCTCACCAACCACAAGCAATGAGATGTGTTCACCAAATTCTCAAGTGTACATTTTACACTTGAAGGAGATTTATTTTGGATCAGTTTTTTCGTGTGTCCCTAGAGGTTTGAAATGTAAACGGTATAATATCCCTATGGCAGCTGATTCCCATTTTCACTACTATATTTTTATGTAAATATGGGATGCAACTGGAAACTCTTTTCCCCCCAGCTTTAATGAGGTATAATTGACTAATAAATGTGTCTGTACTCAAAGACTACAACGGGGTGATTCGATATATTTATTCTGTATTGTACAATTGAAATTAGTTAAGAGAATGGCTCTTAACCATTCTCACCACACAACCACACACACACACACACACAAGGTAACTATGTGAGGTAATGGATGTGTTAATTAACCTGGAAATTCTTATATGCCTAAAAGCCTGGATTGCAGAGCTTGAATGCATTTATTGATTTACTTCAACAGCTTTGTTGAGATGTAATGCACATACTGTACAGTGTGGCCTGTTAAAGTGTACAGTTCCACGGTTTTCAGTATATTCACAGATAAGTGCGATATCATCAATATATTTTTTGAACATTTTGTCACTCAAAAGAAACTCCTCTGCCCTTTAGCTATCACTCCCAATGTTCCCATCTTCCTCCTCCAATCACAGCCCCAGACAACCACTCATATGCTTTCTGTCTATAGTTTTCCCTATTCAGGTCTTACATATGAATAGAATTATATAATATATGGTCTTTGTGATTGACTTCACTTAGCCTTAGCATAATTTTTCAAAGCACATCCATGTTGTAGCATGTATCAATACTTGATTCATTTTTATGGCCGAATAATTCCAGTGTATGGCTAAAACACATTTATCTATTCATCCTTTAAACGATATTTGGATTTGTTTTCACCTTTTGGATTCTATAAATAAAGGTGCTAAAAATTCATGTACAAGTTTTTGTGTGAACATGTGTTTTCATTTTTCTTGGGCATATACCTAGGAGAGGAACTGATGGATCATGTGGGAATTACAGGTTTAAGTTTTGAGGAACTCCCAGACTGTTTTCCAGAGTGTCTGCACCATTTTATATTCATACCACCCACGTAGGAGGGTTCCAATTTCGCCATGTATCCTCGACAAGATTTGATATTATCTCACTTTTTTATTCTAGCCATCCTAGTGGTTGCAAAGTGGTATCTCATTGGGGTTTTGATTTGCATTTCCTTGATGACTAATGATGTCCAGCAGTTTTTCATATCCTCTTGGCCATTTGTCTACCTTCCTTGGAAAAATGTGTATGCAGATCCTTTCCAATTTTTAAATTGAGTTATTTGACTTTTTATTATTATGTTATAATAGGTCTTTATACATTTTCAATACATGTGCCTCTCAGATATATTACTTCTTCTGAAGTCGGCTTTGTGTGAAATTATATTTTAAATTCAGTCTGGTCATTCAAAATCTCTGTTGTACCTGAATCTTGTGTTGATGATTGCTTTGTCTCTTTAAAATGTTTTTTTCTTTCCTTTTCGTATGCCCTCTAATTTTTGATCTGAAACCCAGACATGATGTATGAAGAAATAGGATTTCAGGTAAATAGGCCTTTAGAGTGATGTGTTATTTCTTGAATGGATATCAGACTATGTTTATGTTTGCTGCAGCTGGAGGTGTCACGGGCTTCATAGTCCGTAGCTTCCTTGTACTTATCTCCCTGGTGTGTTTGGGTTTCCCTAGAAGCTTATTCTTAAGTAGAGTCTGTGTCCTGCAAGTCTATGTTTTAATCCACTGTTTTTATCCTGGGACCCTGCTGATGTGGTGTCAGGTATTTGAAAGGGCAAATGTCCCCTTCTGTTATGATTAAAACTGCAGTATTTGGTGGTAAAGAATCCCTGGATTATGAACTTCAAAACAGGTTCTTAGCACTTATATTTCCTCCACTTTTGTCAGAGAGGAGCCTGAAGTGACTGCAGGTGTCTATTCGCACTGTGCCCAATCAGATAAGACGCTGGCACATTAATTTCCTTTGAGGGAAGGTCCAAGTTACCAAGAACAAAATACTTTGTGTGCATATCAAACTGTTTTCCTCCATTTCCTGCATGAAGCAGGAGGCAATGTATTCCCATGTTCACTATGAGAACCAGATTGGGCTGCTGAAGGAAACATTCATGAATTGTGGGGGCCCCTAAGGCTGGCCCCCCAAGAGCATTTAACTCTCAAGATAATCCATACTGTGTCTCCAGCAATTCACATATTACAGTTTATGTGTTCCTAGATGTTGCTGGCTCCAGTGGCTTCCATTCTGGGTAAGTGGTTTTTCTCTACCAGTCTCTTGTTTCGGGGTCATGGGTTTTGATACTGGCTCAACACGAGTTTGACATACGGGAAGCCATTTTTGTAGAAAGGGAGCCACACTGTAACTATGGAAAACCTCTAAGTAATTAACCCAGCTGGACATACTCTGGCTTGCACGTAGGCTAGAGAATAAATAACTGAAACATAAAGAAAACCGCATTAAGCATTATGACTTATGACCCCTGCTTAGCTTTATACCTCCCAGCTGCGATAAGAGAGTAAGTTTGTTCTTTTGAGTTCCTTAGAAGTGTAGCGACCCCCAGTCTATGGTGCCAGATGGACAACCTTCTTGACCTTCTCCTCCAACAACCCCTGGAGAGAGCTTCTGTACTGGCATACATCATCAATGACAGCTGAAAAGTCTTGTGTGGTGTCAGCAACAGATGCTGTGGCGACCCCCAGCCTGCAGCATCAGATGGTCAACATTCTGGACCCCCTCCTCTATAGGCCACTAGCCCTATATAACTGCTTCAAGATTCTCTATTCTCTTTAAGATGGTTCTTTAGGACACGAGTCCACCATCTTCTGATTAGCTGGCTTTTTGCTAATAAAAGTCCTTTCTCTACCACCATCTTGCCTCTTGACGGATTGGCTTTTGTCCTGTGGTGAGCAGATCAAGCCCTTTGTGTGGCAACAGGGGCAACTTTACAAAAGAAGTTGTTGTTAGTGTTGTGATGAGACAGCTAGATAATTGGCAATGGCCAAGGGATCTGTAAAAATGTGCATGAGTTTGATTCTTAGCTGGGGAATTTTTGGTTGCTAGCATGACTGTCTGGAGTTTGAGTAACCGATCTCATGCTTGGGTCCAATCTTTGATCCAAGATGGCCTGTTTGATCTAGGAAAAGAACACAGCATCTCTGCACTGGACTCCATCAGATATCATGGCAGCACACTCTCTATAAAGTATATGAACACGCTGGCTACTCATGGGCTTCCAGATGACTCCCCAAGTGGCCACTGTGCCTGTAAAGGAAGTGTAGTCTCCCACATGGATTATATCAATCAGAGACGGGGGGAACACACTCCCTCCTCTAAGTAGGATATGCCAGAAGCACAGTATTTCGTTCTACACTCTAAGTTCCCATATCTCTTCAATGAAGGGGTCTCTCTGATTAGCAAGCATGAGGGGGTCCTGCATTCACAGCATAAGGCAAAATGAGAAGTTGGCTGTGGATCACCATCAACTCAGGCCCTGGGAGGGCCTCTAGTTACAAAAAGACTCTGTCAGTTGCCAGCAGTGACTTCTCTAATTGTGTGCAGCACTGGATGAGAATAATTTCAGTACAAGAATGCCTTGGGCAACTTACGTTCACTGTGAGGTTTAGAGACTCTTGGATGCATAATGGGAGGCTGCTAAAGCCTCTATGGTAAAAGGGTGTGTTAAGGGAGGCATTAATGGAGGGACTATTATTTCAAAAAATTCTGGAGCAACATGTTTCCCAATTAAAAGTCAGTCCATCTCTAAGTGTTGTATGAATAAGTAAGCAAGCAGATCCGATAAATATGGGATGTTGTGGTAACTGTGGCTGACAGCTGACAGAATGTGCCCACGATAAGGGTTCTACCACGGCTTCTGTCACCCTCTCAGCTCACAGCTCCTCCTGTTGCCTCAGGGAAATTTTCCAGAGGGGGACACGTGTGGATTTCTAAAGATGTTTCCAAGTAAGCAGGCACAGGGTAGGCTTGATTTGGGAAATGAACAGCTGGAAATGGCCTATGGATGGCAGTGAAAACAACTGATGCTGATGCACATGAATGAGGATGTCCCCAGGCAGATCCCTCTCGGGACATAATTTTATGTTTTAGAACCATAGTATTTCTAAAGATCTGTCCATGAACCTGATCTAAACTCAACGACAGATTCTGGGAGCTCTTTCACTTCACTCCTACTTATGAGTATGAGATGAGGGCAGGTGCAGCTCTAGAGCATGTTATTTTTCAATTAGGACAGGGTTGCAGGAAAGGCCAGTTGACAACCAAGTCCTTCTTGTTCAGTCCTTCAATTTTTCCTAAGAAAGATCCCACAGTGATGGAAAGAAGGTTTAAACACATAAAAATCAAGGTTCAAGAGAGCTTAACATTTTTCTAGCATATGAAAGCAATTATATTATTAATGTTCCAATAATTATTTATATAACACATATATAAACATATATAAAATATATTATGTGCACTAATGAGTTTTCACAAATGTATAGAAACACTGCCATCAGAGGATGAAAAACGTACCATCACTCCAAAAGAACACTCTTGTGGTGCCCACTTGAACAAAACCTGTCCATTACATAAATTCACACTAAAAACAAAAGGAAAACATTCCATTTCCTTTGCTGTTTTAAACCTGAAAGCTATTACTGCTGTTTCCCACTTTTCCACACCAATGGCCTGGGCATCTAAGCATATGGAAATGAAACCTGTGAACAGCTACATGGGCTGTGGGGCTTTGTGTATCATTGAAACTAAAGACTTCCACCCACTCCTATGATGAAAAGATGTTGAAAATTTCCCATTCTCCATTTATACTCAATTAGGATATTATTCAAAATAATATCTCTGCAGCTCCCGTCAATTATTCCTTAGATGATTACCTCTAAATAACAATGACACCCTCACTCACTCCTACCCTCATAGAAAAGATATGTACACACCTCAGCCTGCCTATTAGCTCAATGTTATTTTGTACTTTCCTTCAAAGCCTTTATTTCCATCTTATCGGACAAAGCGTTACCATTTGTTGACCATCTCTTTTCCCACAAACATATAAGCACCAGGACTGCAAGAACTTGTTTCATGTCACTATATCCAAATCCTATCCTGCCTTATTTCTGCTAAATTGGGTACACAGAGTCTAAAGTACATGGCATGTGAGGGATGTTGAAACATTAGCATCTGAGAAAGAAAGGCTTGATTGGCACAGTGGTCCTGTCTCTCTCCCTTGCTAGGTTTGTATTGTCTCACAATTTACCTAAACCCAAAGGCCTCCGTTGAGTCAAAAAGTTAATATTAAAAATATTATGTAGTATACTAAGAAGTGAATTTATGTATTTTAACTGAGGTACTTCATGGTCAACAGTGTCTAATACACTGTAGGAAATACATCAGTGTTTTGATAATAAGCAGGAAAGGAAAAAGCTGTCCCAGAGGACCAGGAGCTGCCTGCAGTCACTGCAAGGCCAAGTCTCATCCTGCTGAAGAGAGAAATGTCACTCCTCTCCCTCATCAAAGGTACACTGTTACGAAGACAAAACTAAGGGTATTTTGTAACCATACCAGTAAAAATGGTAAAAGATAAAATTCCAAATCATAAAAATGACTGATATCCCCCTCTTCTTACTAACAGGACTGACTGGAACTTCTTATAAATTAACTTTAGTTTCACTACACTGTTTTTGCCTTCTAGAGAACAATGATTAGGTTTACCAGAGATAAAATGTTTACCAAAGATAGAATAAAGTTTACCTCCTCACTACATTCAATACAGAAAACAACTTGCTTCCCTGAATAGCAATCAAAAACACAATCACATGCCAAAATCTCGTAAGAAGTCCTTCTCAACACCCTGTTACTGTTATACCTCACAGTCCCTTATGGTCTGCAGTCATTCTTACTAGAGTGCCTTACATTCCTCTCTTTGATTACAGGTGCAATCCCCCAGGTCACTGGAAGAGAGCACTGAAAAGACATGGTTTTAAAGACTTGGGTTAAGAATGAACAAGAAATTAGTTTCATGACAAAAACTGCAACTACAAAAAAATAAAGCTAGCCTGAGGAAAGAATACTTAAATTTGAATGCAAGTGATAAATTGAATCATAATGCAAAATGATTAAATGAAGAAAATTGTAAAGTATATCTGAAAATCCATAATTAAAATAGGTTTTAATATATTCTCTAAGGAAATGAAAACCACAGTAATATTTATTACCATATGATAAATTAGAAAACAGTTGATAAAATATACCAATGAAACAACTACAGAAGTGTTCATTTCACAAGGAAATTCAGGTAGTTTTGTGTGTGTGTGTGTGTGTGTGAGGAGGACTAGCCCTGAGCTAACATCCAATGCCAATCTTCCTCTTTTTTCTTGAGGAAGACTGGCCCTGGGCTAACATCCGTGCCCATCTTCCTCCCCTTTATATGGGATGCCGCCACAGCATGGCTTAACAAGTGGTGCGTCGGTGCGCGCCCGGCATCCCAACCTGCAAACTCCCAGTCACCGCAGCGGAGCACATGCACTTAACTGCTGCGCCACCGGGCGGCCTCGAAATTCATGTAGTTTTAATGACACACAATCAAACATTATTGAAAACTTACTGAGGGACTATGTTCAGCAAGTAACAGGAAACACACACAGTCTTCCTGACATGAGAAAGGTGACTGTTCTCACGTGGAAGAACTAGGTCAAGGCAGCCACTGCACAATGCAGCAGAGAAACAAACTCCCAAGTCCTTCTGTTTATGCCCCACTGTAGCTGTCATGGTGAATCAGGAAACATGCTCACTAGCACTATTAACAGCATAAGGTGTTTCCTATACACATTGGACCTTATTCAGATATCATCTAGAGAAGAGGGGAATCAGAGAATACTCCCAACCACTAAAGTCTGAATTAGTTTCCTTGTGGGCACAAGAGGCCTTACAAAAAAAATCCTAACTCTAATGGACTTTGGTGTGAAACTTGTGAAAAGATCAGTGGAAAATACACCTCTAAGAAAATGTAAATCAAACAGTTGGTGGTGGTTTTCAAGATACTCTTGACTAGGAGGGCAAAGAATCCAGAGAATGGGACCGAACACGGTGTCCTCAGAGCTCCTATGCAACTGTCTCTCTCCCAGTATGGTGGCTCCAAAATCTGACTAACGCTTTATTTGCTTCTGCCTTCCAAATCTCATAGAAGTGAGGCTATTGGTGAATTCCAACATGGAACCATAAAGGGATGGATTGTTGAAGATGAAGTTCTTCATATTACCCTCATTTACATAAAACAATACAGGGATGATATGTCCAGCTCTAGATTTTGCTGCCCTATTGCTGGCCTCTACTTAATTCAAAGTCTATTCACCAAATACCAGTCAGAAGGAACGACAAAGAGCAAAGGTCCAAATATGAAAATAACAATTCACAGGAAAGCATATTCTTTGACAAACTTGCCGTACATTAAAATTTATTCCAACTGTTTAATAATATAGAAAATAAAAACAGGTTCCTACACCCATCACCCCAAAAAAGGAGCTTTCTGTAAGAAAGGTACAATATATACAACAGATTAGGCATATCCAGGAATTTCAATACAATGCGAGTAAAAAAGTTTGGACAACAAACTGCCATTTTTCAATGGCCCCTTAACATAGAACAATTAAAACATTATAAAAAAAATTAAAGGAGAAAATATTATTAACTGATTTAAGAAAAAAGCACCACCTATTAATCTTTATGTAGTATTAAGAAAGAGTGACTTGCAGAATTTTCTCACCTCAATATTCATTTCTGAAAGTTATTAGTAGAAATCCATAATCCAATGTTGCACTTTAAGAAAGAAGCTTAGTAAACAATATATTTATAACTTTTATAACAACTCTTTCATGTTGAAAGTTTTTTAGAACATTACATGCAAATTAATTTCCATCAAGCTTTCTTGACTTACATTTATATTTCTTTTTGGAGGGAGTTTCACAGAGAAGGAAGTAGCCCAATTGAAATCTTTCCCTCACTGTTTACATTCAAGAGGTTTTTATCAAGTGAGTCCTTCATGCCTTCAGAAAGAACTGGGATGACATAAAGCTCTCCCACATTCTTTACATTTACCTGGTTTTTCCTCTAGTGTACATTCTTGCATATCCTCGAAAGTACTCATGAAAAATAAAGGCTTTCCCATTTTATTGACATCCTCAGGAATTCTCTCCATTGTGACTTCATTCATGTCTTTGAAGTGAACTGGGAAAACTAAAGGCTTTACTATATTTTTTACATTCATACAGTTTCTATCCAGTATGAGTTCTTTCATGTTTTCGAAGACAACTGGCAGAAGTGAATGCTTTACTACATTTTTTGCATTCATAGGGTTTCTCTCCAGTGTGATTTCTTTCATGTAGTCGAAGAGAACTGCAAGAACTGAATGCTTTACTGCATTTTTTACATTCATAAGGTTTTTCTCCGGTATGAGTTCTTTCATGTTTTTGAAGAGAACAGGAAGAAGTGAATGCTTTACTGCATTTTTTACATTCATAGGGTTTCTCTCCCGTGTGAGTTCTTTGATGTTTTCGAAGAGAATAGGAAAACCTGAAGGCTTTACTACATATTTTACATTCAAAGGGTTTCTCTCCAGTATGAATTCTTTCATGTGTTCGAAATGCACTGGGAGAAATGAATGCTTTATTGCATTCCTTACATTTATAAGGCCCATCTCCAGTGTGAGAGATCATGTGTGCTTGAAGGCTTGAGGAAGTTATAAAGGCTTTCCCACATTCCTTACACTCATAGGGTTTCTCTCCAGTATGAATTCTTTCATGTACTTGCACACTACAAGATAAACTGAAGGCTTTCCCACATGTCTTACAGTTATACGGTTTCTCTCCAGTATGAGTTCTTTCATGTACTTGAACATTACTGGGAAAACTGAATGCTTTACCACATATTTTACATTCAAAGGGTTTCTTTCCAGTATGAATTCGTTCATGTTTTTGAAGTGAACTGAGAGAAATGAATGCTTTACTGCAGTTTTTACATTCATAAGGTTTCTCTCCAGTGTGAGTTCTTTCATGAATTCGAAGAGAACTGGGAAAAGTAAAGGCTTTCCCACATTCCTTACATGTATGTGGTTTCTCTCCATATTTTTGAAATGCATATGGTTTGTGTTCAGTGTGACATCTAACATGCCTATTAAGGGATGAATGATGCATGAAGACTTTTCCACATGCACTGCATTCACATGGTTTAGTTCCAGTAGTTTTCTTGTTCAGATTGAGATTTGGAATAAGGCTGAAGTTTTCTCCACACTGACTACCCTCTTCACTTTCACCGAGTCTCCCTACCATATGACTTCTGTAAAAAATGAGAAGCACATTCTTAATGATTTCTTCATTAATGATTTTATATTTGTTATACTTATTGATTTATAGGAAAAGTGTTGGTTTTCTGCCTTGTCTGAATGCTCAGAAATTGAATACACTGAATGCTCTGCAAGAGGGCATCACCCTTACTATTATCCAAAGAGTGATATTCAAATGTAGGGTTTATTGATACGTTTCCAAGTAAACTCTTTTGCAAAAACTGAACCTCTAAATCACATTTCAGAACGTATATTTGGTGAAAATTTTCTAACAATAGCTAAATTTGAAGCAAGGATTATTTGTTTTGTTTACATCTTTTTTAAAATTTCCTAAGATACCAGGATTCTCACATGAGACACTGCTTTCTATTGTGACTGTGACTCACCTCTGTTTTCTCCCTTGGATTTTGTACTGATCTTCAATATCATGATCTTCCCATGTTTTTCCTGAAATGCAGACTCACAAAGTTGATCTCAAAGTATTAGAAATTATAAAAATTTTTAGATTCTAAGTCCATGATGAGCTATGACCATTTCTAGTTTATTTACCAACATCCCCCATTTCCACATTCTACATCTTGGAAACATGTTGATGGGCAAGAAACACTTGTTCTCTGACTGATGAAGTGAAGAAATGTCCTCATTCTTACCTATTGAGGCCAGGTTCCTGAAGGTTTCCCACATCACATCTCTGTAGAGTTTCCTCTGTGAAGGGTCCAGTAAAGCCCACTCCTCTGCGGTGAAGTTCACAGCCACATCTTCAATGGTGACTGAGTCCTAAAACATCATATATATGTGTAGAGTAGGATGCATAAGTGTAACAGCAGTGGGGACCTATAATCCATTTGTAGGAAAGTTACATATGATTCTGTCATCTCCAAACATTTATTCTATGTTGATCATCAAAAACTCACTGTTTTTCTGCACACACTTCATCACCAATTTAACAGCATGATGAACACATGGAAATATTTTACACATTTTTACTGTGATCACATTACGTTGTATTTCTCTCTAATGGCAGAGTGTGGAGCATGTTTGGAAATGAGAGAAATGATATACAAATGAAACAAATATTATCCTCTTAAGACTGATGGTTCCTTGTGAGAAAAATTCTTTCATCTTCTTCCTTATTACCCACCAGTTACAGCACTCCATGAGGCAGAGGGTCAAATCTGCATGAGGTTTCAGTGGATAAAAACACAGTGAAGAAGTAGAAGCTTTTTTTGTCTAATCCCATCACCAAACACAGTCCAGGAGGCCTCTAGAAACCAATCATTTAACAAAGCCCCGCTGGCCATATTTTCCTAAAGTACTCCAGGTTATTACAAGTAATGAATGCAGCTGGCTGAATGTAAATATTCTTCTGGGGAAGCATTGCTTTTAACTTGTGTATACTTATCATAGACATAGTTCTTCCCTCCTCTATGTATATGATTTGATGGGGCTAGAAAGTTACTTGGAACTTTGAGCTCAGACAAAAGGAAGAAGGCATGACAACTTAAACCATAAAATTCCTATACTCATGTGCCTCAAAGCTACTTCCCACCAATTTTTAGAACACACAGTGAGATAATAATGTGCCATAAGAGCTATTTCAGGTCAAACACTAACAGTGGACCCTGGGCCTTGCTGGCCTTGAGGGGCAGGTTAAGAGCTGCAGATTGCAGGGAGTTCACAATGGTTTGACGGTAAATTTGCCCATGATTATAAAATATGTGAAGGATTTAACACTGCTTTCCTCTGAAAGAACATAAAATCTCAATTCTCCAACTTCAAGAGGAAGAGTTTCCTGACCAGACACTCTAGATGACGTCCTGTCAACTTCTGATCCTACACTTAAGGAACTCAGAAGCTGTCATTCTTGATCTCACAAGAAAAGGAACAATCTTGAAATGAAATACTCTTCTTAGATCCATGAGATCTTTGAGGTCATAGAGCAAGCCAGCATCTCCAGAATTAGGAAAGAGAAAAGAAGATGGCATTTCTGAAATATGCCCCAGATATTCTATTCTTAATAAGGCCTGTACTAAACAGAAAATCTATTTCACCCGAATCTAATGCAAAGACAGAACCCAGTATCCATGAACCCATTCAATTTAATCATAGCTGGCAAACTGTTCATCTAGGAAGCTCAGAGGACACTAAACGTGATAAACTACAAAAGTGCACACCCAAGGATATCACGTTCAAACCACAGAAAAATCAGAGACAGAGAATATATTGGGAAATGCCAAAGAAGAAACACACCTTAGGTATAAAAAAACAAAGATTTGAACTAAATTGGACTTCTTTTCAAAAACCATGCAAGCAAGAACAGAGTAGAGTGATATAAAGTTTTGAAAATAAAAAAACACTATCCTAGAATGCTCTGTCAAGGAAAATTATCTTTGAAAAATAAAGGAGAAATAAGGACTTTCTGAGACAAAAGTTGAGAAAATATGTCATGAGTACACCTACTTTGAATGAAATGTTCAAAAATTTATCAGAAAGAATGTAAATGATAAAGGTAGAGATTAGAAAAAGTAAAAATGAAAGTAAAATATCATTTATATTTCCTATAATTAATATAATAGGCAATGCTTTGTTTAAAATGATATCAGCAACAATGTATTTGGTAATGCGAAGCTTACGGACAAGTGAAATAAATGACAGCAGTGTGATGAGGGACAGGGAAGGGGAAATGGAGACAGTGAGTTAAGAGCTACTTACACAACATGAATTGATATAGTGTTATTTGGCAAAAGTGGTGGGTTAGTTTTAAATGTACACTAAAAACTCAAGGGCAACCACTACAAACTGTTCTTGAAAAATGTGTAGCTGATGTGCTTACAGAGGAGAAAAAAAAGAATCAGAGTAAATGCTCTATTTCAGCCAGAGAAGGCAGAAAAAAGGTGTAAGACAAAAAGAAAAGAATAACAACGGTAAAAATGAAAAATAGTAAGAGGTTTGGTAAATATTAATCCAACTGTATCAATAACCACTTTAATCATGAATAGTCTGGATACAATTGAAAGACATAGTAATATCGGATATCAGAAATCACAGTTATGTATTGTCTACAAGAAACCCACTTTAAGTATAAAGACACAGATAGGTGAAGGGTAAAGGGATGGAGAAATATAGACCATGCCAACACTAATCAGAAGAAAGTTGTCATACCTATATAAATTATAGAAAATGCAGATTCTAAATCAGTGAAAATTCAGAGATAGAGAGGGGCATTAGATATTGACAAAGGGGTCTTTTCTCCAAGAAAGCACAGCAATCCTTCATGTGTATGTGAATAACAACAGAGGGGCAAAATATATCAGGCTAGAACTGATAGACTGCAAAGAGAAACAGATGAATCCAGTAATATAGCTGTAGAATTCAACACCCCCTTATGGCGAATTATAAATTCCAGGAGGCAGGAAATGAGGGAGGACAGAGGTGAACTGAACAGTACCGTGAAACAACTGGATTTCATTGTAGTCTATGGACTACTTCTTACAACAGCAGAATATACACTCTTCTCAAGTTCACATGGAACATTCACCAGGACAACCCATGTTCTGGGATATAAAGCACACCTTAACAAATTTGAAAGAACAGAACTCATACAAAATATGCTCTGATACCACATAGGCATTCATCTAGAAGTGAATAACAGAGAGTTGGAAAACCCCAAAATATGTGGAGATTCAACAAGATACTTCAAAGTAATACAAAGGATCAAAGAAGAAGTCTCAAAAGTTAGAAAACTGATTTTGAACTGAAGTTTTAGATAAGAAAGCAAAAAGAAAAGCCCATAAAGAAAAAACCGAAATATTTATTTCATTAAAATAAAAAACTCCTGCTCTGAGACAGACAGTGCTAAGACAATAAAAACACAATTCCCATAGTAAGAGAAAATCTTTGTAAAACTGTTATTGGGTAAACGATTGGTATCCGAAATACCCAAAGAACTCTTAAAACTCACCAGTCAGAAGACAAAGAACACAATTAAAAAATGGGCAAAAGATCTGAACAGACAGCTCACTGAAGAAGATATATCGATGGGAAATAAGCAATATGAAAACTTGCTCCACATCAAATGTCATTGGGAAATTGCAAATAAAACAACAGTGATGTATCATTAAACACTTATTAAATGGTTAAAACTCAAAACACTCAGAAGACCAGATATAGGTGAAGATGTGAAGCTACAGGTAAATTTTCATTCACTGCTGATGGACATGGAATTTGGTACACCTACAACGGAAGACAGGAACTTTCCTTCAAAACAAAATACACTGTTACTACGTAGAGTAAGATCCAGAAATCACACTCCTTGGTATTTTTCCAAATGAACTGTAACCTTAAGTTCACACAAAACCTACACATGAATATGTAGAGGGAGTTTTCATAATTGGCAAGAGAGAGAGTTTTAAGATATCCTTCAAGAGTTGAATACATGAAAACAAGCAGTGGGGTATCCATATGATGACACACTGTTCAGTGATAAAAAGAAATGAGGTATCAAGCCATGTAAACACATAGAGGAACCTTAAAATTATATGGCTAAGGGAAAGAAGCCAATGTGACAAAGCTATGTAGTACATGACATTCCGAAAAAGACAAAAGCATGAGTCAGTAGAAAGATCATTGATTGTGAAGGATTGATGGTTGGAGGGAGGGATGAAGCAATAGGGGGAGCACAGAGGATTTTTAGGGAAGTGAAACTACACTATGTGAAACAGGAATGATGGATCCATGTCATTACACATTTGCCAAAACCCACACACTGTATATAACACAGAGTCAAAAGTAATGTACACTGAGCACTGTGATGCATCAATATGGGTTTGGAAATCATAAGAAATGTATCACAGTAGTAAAACATGTGAAAAAGACTTCAAACTGTGTGCAGAAGAAAAGGATTTTGTGAGAACTCTCTGTAAATTCTGATCAATTTTTCTGTAAACCAAAAACTGCTCTAAAAAAAACCTGAAGACTTTCAAAAAAAAAAGATGAAGACAAACTCATTACACTTCACCCCATATGACTGAAACAGGACATCTCTCATCCAACTGATTTCAATAAGCCAGTACGGTGCTCTATGAGCCTGAGACCCATAAGGGAGGGGAAACTTCCACCGAATGCCTTGTTGGAGAGCAGGGCACTGTACACTCTGAGAGGTGCCATGGTTACTATCAGTAGTGTCACAACTCCAAGGTGGATAACGAGTGTCCTGGTGAGTCCTTGTATTGCGGACTTAAGTGTTACTTTGAATTCTATTTGGAGTATCTCTGATTAAAGAGATTCCCAGAGTTCTTTAACCAGAAAGGGGCACCCCTTAGACCATCATCCAAGAGTTTGTGAACACATGCAGATGAGGCCACTTTGTGGCCACTAGTAAAATGACTGCCTGATATTTGCTTAGCTCTGGTGACTCTTGGGTTTGGTTCATCAGGGATGTCCCAATTAAGGGATGAAGAGCAGCAACTCTCCACTGAGCTCCATCATGTACGAATGTGTATTGTTGTCCTTAAAGTCTATACAGTCCCCAGGGCTGCGTATTCACTTAATCCTGAGGAACTACTCAGAGAACCAAGGTGTCTGAGAGAGGGGTGACCTCCTCCATCACCCTAGCATCTTTCAATGAACTGAAGAAAGTCTATGCCCTGCCTGCAGGTGGCATAAGCTGCAGGGCCAAGGTTCAGCTCCATCGTATCACAAGTAGGTGTCACTACCCAGGCTGAGCTGATTGGAGGCTGTTGCCATGGCCAAAGGCAAAATAGGCACCTTGGTAGAAGGTAAAATGCTCAGTGCTTGTAAGACCCTCTATTTTCAAGAGATCTCAGTACCTGGTGACAATAGCAGCTCTAATGGCATATAGTGTAGGGCATGGGGCAGTTTTTTGCATCAGAAGCCTAATGACAACTTAAGGCCCTCCTCTAGAGAGCCTCAAATCACTGTCATCAGGGTTAGAGGCCTCCTCCATGACAGCTGGCTGCTTCATGGAGTTTAAGGAACCGGGCTTAAGTTGGGTTTGCACTAATCCCTTTGTTGGGCGAAACTCAGACTGTGGGTATTGTCCACTATAACCCAGAGGGTCAGGATCTTTGTGGCAATAGACACAGGGGTGGCAGCTGCAGCAGAGTTATTTACGGGTCCTGGAGAGCCCTCTAGAATCTTCCTACCTACTGGATCATTTTCCAGTCTCTGTCTCTCTGAAATTATTGCTCTTTAACGAGCGACCATCTGAGGAGCTCAGCTCATTCACAGAGTATAATCATCCTCATAACGCAAGACACCCTATAATGTCAAGGTAACCCTGGCCTCAGTCTCACCTGCAGTCTAAACATACAGATAGTTTCCACCAAAGACAAAACCCAGGACCTCATTAAGGAGGGCCCCATTCCCAGACTCCAGCTCCCAAAGGACCTGAAACTGCCAATTCAGAGTCCTCTGTACATAAGAGAACCAGGCTTGGTGGGTCAACAATGAAACACAGGGCAGCACAGCTCACAGGAGGAGCTGCCCAGCAAGCAGCAGCTCACAGTGCAGGAGCCTCCAGGCTTTCTCATCAGCCTGTCCAGATAAGAAGGCCTAGGGGAAAGGGAGGGGTGAGGCTTAAGTTTTCAGAAGTTAAACTTCTGAAATATCAAATATGTGGACCCTGGACACTCATTATAAGAACAAACGGGTAAGAAAATAAGCATTCACACTGGCTTGTTTTTATATAAAGAAACACTAACAGGAGGATGAAGCAGTGATCAAAACTGGTCATTTGAGGGGGCTGGAGTGAGAGCAGAGGAGTGGGGCAGGATGTGCAGGCAGGGAGTCTCCTTAAGTTAGTGTCCGCTCTTAGAAATATTTTAACCTTCTCATGCATTATTTATTTAAAATAAGGAGATAAATTTATATACACCATATTTTCCTATGCATGATCATTATTTTTAATTAACTTGGCTTTTTAAAAATTAACTTAATGTTTCTACATACAGACCTTCTCCAAGACTTAATCCTTTAAATATCAACCAATATAAAACTGCAGACAATAAAAAATTTACAAATCCCTTTGTAACCAAAAGACAAGGGGCATTTTAGTTTGTACCCCCTCCAGTATATTTCACACTGCGGATATTTTCAGGAAAGAGTAGCATATTATAATATATTAGAGGTTTGCAATTAAGCCCTGCAATGAACTAGATATTCCAAAGATTTACGTAAGGATTGACCTGTTTCCTCATATCAATGAAAATAGAAATTCAAGTGCTTTTTCCTCACATCCATTAAAATAGGAATTCATTTGCCTTAGGAATAGTATAGCCTTTTAAATGTCAAAGTTCTCTAGGGACATGGACACAAGAACTGACTTAAAATTGGAAAATGCACGTGAGAACTTAGTACATCCATCTCAGATCTTGTTCTCTTATCTAAATGGAACGGAAATTCTATTTGGTTCTACATTTTCTTGCTTTACTAATATCATCTCTCTCAATCAACTTACATTTTAAAACCCCAAGTACTAATGGAAACTAGAATCAAAGTCTGCAATATTCAGTTGATAAAGGAATGCAGGGACAGAAACATTAATATTTGAATCAGCTCATAGAAGCAGTCTGCTTGTCCACAGTTCACAAGAAAAACCCACATTCAGAAAGTTGACCATATTTCCAAATTTAGGGTCTAAACACTCCCGGTTGAGAAGTAACCCCTGGAGTGGGTCAGTCCCTGGTGGAGGAGGGTGGGGCACCTGAGCAGCCACAGGAGTGAACTCTGGGGACTCCACACGCCCTCCTCTCTCCTGTGAGCATGGAAGCACTGCCTCCCCCAGGCTTCCATTCTCACAACTGAGGAGACTCTCAGCCTGATTCAGTTTAAGGTTCTGACCCAATGAAACTCCCAAATTCATAAACCCTCTGTGCACAGGAGAGAACTCCTGATCTTCACAGATTTTCTCAATGTGTACAAATTGCACTCTCAGTGCACCTACAATGTGGATGCAACACTCAAACGTTTAAAATGTCACAGCCTAAGGAACCAAGACCACAACCTCAGAAAGGGCATCACTCCCCACCCCCATGAGCACGTGCACCCCCAGCTTCCCAGGGCTCTGCAGCTCCTCTCAGTATAGAGGCTCCTTCCATGGGGGGTGTGAGCAGCAGGACACCTGCAGGGGGAGGCTCCCCAGGAAGAACAACTGGGCCTTCAAGTCCTTCCCTGTGCAGGCCCAAGGGGGCCTCAGCTTGGGTCTCTGACTGTGGGCCTCTGCTCCTACTGGAGATGCTTTGGAACATCATTGTTATTTTAAATGACACAAACCCAATGTTTGAATAATCCAGAAAAATCACTTAAATCCACTCTCTCCATGGAAAATCGAGAAGAAAATCATAAAGTACTTTTACTACTTCGACTAGAAAACCCAAAATATCTATTTCTTTCAGAAAAAAGAAGTCAGTAATTTATTACTGTTACGGAGCAAGGACTCACCACTCAATGCGCACAGAAGCTGATACTGTGGCACACCAGTCTTGGAAAGAAGAAACAGTTTATTGTGCATTCACTGGCAAGGAGACAGAAGGACAGGCTCTCAACTCTGTCTCCCTCAAAGTATGGGGTGAGGTTTAAGGGAGCAGGGAGGGCCAGCTGGTATGCAGAGGCCCTGGCAGGATGAGATTTGATTGCCAGATCAAAACTTTCTCTTCTGCACGTGCTCCTGCCTGGCTCACCTGCCCCGAAAAATAGCTTTAACATCCAGTAGTTAAGCTGGGGTTAGTTATGGGAGATTACCAGGAAAAGCAGAGTAAACAAGGGTAAAGTTGCAATGCAGATTCAAGTCATTGCCTTCTCCACTGATAAGAGTTTCTAGAGATTTAGAGTCATCCTCCCCTTCCTGGCACAGAGAGGGAGGCACCCTTAAAAATGGACATTTCTCTTATAAATGTAAATTTCCCTTACAAAATGGTAACTTCTTCTAGATTTTCAGAGCTTTTCCTGTGTCTGCTGTTTTTTAATAATCATCAGCTCAAAACAGCCCTCATGCCAAAGACGTATGTTTCGGGTTGGCAAATTCTGTTCCTGGTCCTGTGGTTACATTATTTCCATGGCAAGAAATCACACTTGAACACTTGTGGTCTGCATGTCTAAGCCCTGGAATTTCATTTGAAAACATCCAAAGTAAAGAATAGACCTCAGAAACTTACTACACGCATTTAGGGGAAGAAAGAGTGAAACAACTATTCTTAACAAATGGAATGTAACACAGGGACATTATATTTTTTCTGAAATTCACCTCTTTGTTGCCTGCTTGAAACTCTTTTATATTGTTTTCCAAGCTGTATTGATTAAATATACTTACCCTTAGTGAAAAACAGAGTTAAATAAGTGAATAAAATTTTTCTAGGTCACAAACCTAGGAAGGGCAGTGCCAATGGGCAAGATCACCCAGGAAAGTTTCTCAAGAGGAACCTCAAAAGGACTTCCCATAGGATGTCTGTGCCCAGAAAGATGCTGGGGGGAGGGGCACAAGGATTTCATACAATGTAGTTCCAGGCGGTTATTCTCTGCTTTCCTCTCATGTAAAACATCCACAGACAAATATAAACTCTTCAGAAAAGAGCTATGCATGGCTCGGCGGAATAAGGATTAACAGTTAAAATACTGGGTCTGTTTGAAATGCACCATGGAGAATGAAGAGTTGATAAAGATGCTGTGAATCAGAAAGGGGAAGTTGGCTTTGGGAATGCGGGGAGAAATCTACAAATTTAGAGACTTATTCTCAGTCCTAGGAAGAGCTAGGTTGGAGGGACAGGGCCCTGGATTTGAGACCCTGCTCCCCAAACAACTGGAAGACTCAGGAGAAAACGGGTGCCCACTTAGGAGAAAGGAGGCACTGAGGACCCCACTGACCACAGCTCTTCCCATACATGAATCCTGGAGACCGAGTCACAATTGTCCCTGATGACCCTCCTTGTGGTCACCACACAATCTAGGGACAACGCGGGGCTGTGGGCACAGAGCTGTGCAGGGAAGATCCAGGCCTGATACCACCATGCACAGTGATGAACAGAACGCCCAGGGTCCTGGCTGCCGGCCCAGCCCCCACGCTGCAGGCTGCAGCCGGAGGGGACTGAGGTCTGAGGCGCCACCAGCGGACTCGGGTCCGCCCACAGCCGGTTCCGACCAGCCTCTCCTCCCCGTCTCCTCACCCCGGGGCCGCACACTCACCATTTCTAGGTCTCCTGGGTCCCCCTGAGTCCTTCCTATGACTCCCACGGCCAGTGCAGATCACAGCGTGACAGAGGCTGCGGCAGAGCCACCCAGGACTGTTAACGAGGCGACAACCGATCTGCAGCACCGCAGTACCTAGAAGGGACACGCACGTCAGCGTGGAGCATCATCCCACCCACTTGCCCCAGCGGCTCCCCTGATCAGACAGTCCACAAGGCCCCTCCCCCTTGTGCCTGAGTGACAGTGGCCGGGTGGCTGCAGGTCTCAGTGGAATCAGCCTAGGCTAGTGAGCAGGAACCTAAGTCACCCGGCATATTTGCATTTAAACAGAATTTTTTCGGGCCCTGGGGTTGCCTCTATCGTTTTCACCCAGCTGTTTGAAAACAGGTAGGCACCAGTGTGCACTGGGAACTCCTGACTGAGTTTCAAATGGAGCAAATACAGAAAACGAGGGTGGCCCAGGCCAGGCCACGATGACACAAGAGGGTCTCATGTGCTCTATGTGTCAAGGACTTGTCATAAAGCTCCCAGGCCAGTCATGGAACTGTGACCCTTTTTTAGAAACGCATTTGAATGTGACCTCACCATCTGTAACAGAGTCAGGCTCCGTTTTAATCTGTGATCCTAGCTAGCGATGAGCCTTCCACCCATCCCTTCCCCACCCCACTCATTTGGTGCTTAAGATAAAGAATCCCAGGGCCGCCCCCTGGCTTAGCGGTTGAGTGCGCCCGCTCCACTACTGGCGGCCGGGGTTCGGATCCCGGCGCGCACCAACGCACTGCTTCTCCAGCCATGCTGAGGCCGCGTCCCACATACAGCAACTGGAAGGATATGCAACTATGATGTACAACTATCTACTGAAGCTTTGGGGGGAAAAAAGGAGGATTGGCAATAGATGTTAGCTCAGAGCTGGTCTTCCTCAGCAAAAAAGAGAAGAATTAGCATGGATGTTAGCTCAGGGCTGATCTTCCTCATAAAAAAATAATAAATAAATAAAAATAAAGATTACAATGTGATGATTTGATATACGTATATAATTTGTATATTTGAAATTGCTAAAACAGTGGATTAAGCATTCTCACCACACACACTCACTCACACACACACACACAGAGATAAGTACCAGGAGTGGAATTGATGGTCACATGGTAATGTTAGGTTTTATATTTGAGGAACTCCCAGACCTTTTCTCACAGTGACTACACCATTTTATATTCGCACCACTCATGTACAAGAGTTCAAATTTCTAAATATATCCTCAACAAAACTTGTTCTTACATCACTTCTTGACTCTGGCCATCCCAGTGGTTGTGAGGTGGTATCTCATTGGGGTTGTGATTTGCATTTCCTCGATGACTAACAACGTTCAGCATCTTCTCATATGCTCTTGGCCATTTGTCTATCTTCCTTGGAAAATGGTGTACTCAGATCCTTTGTCATATTTAAATAGAGTTATTTGACTTTTTATAACTAAGTTTAAGAGGTCTTTAGCTATTTTTGATACCAGCTCCTTATCAGATATATGATTTGCAAAATTTTCCATTCCGTGGCTTGTGTTTTCACTCTCTTGCCTTAAAAATTTTACTTTTAGGGGCCAGCCCCATGGCTTAGTGGTTAAGTGCGCGCGCTCCGCTGCTGGTGGCCCGGATTCGGATCCCAGGCGCACCAACGCACCACTTGTCCGGCCATGCTGAGGCGGTGTCCCACATACAGCAACTAGAAGGATGTGCAACTATGACATACAACTATCTACTGGGGCTTTGGGGGAAAAAAAGGAGGAGGACTGGCAACAGATGTTAGCTCAGGCCAGTCTTCCTCAGCAAAAAGAGGAGGATTAGCATGGATGTTAGCTCAGGGCTGATCTTCCTCACAAAAAAAAAAAACTTTACTTTTAATCGTGGTAATATACACATGCCATAAAACTTACACTTCAACCATTTTTAAGTGCATAGCTCAGTTGTAGTTCATGTCAGAATTTGCTTTCTTTTTAAAGCTGAATAATATGCCATTGTATGTATGTCCTCAAATTTTTTGATACATTCATCTGTTGAAGGGCACTTGGGTTACTTCCACCTTTTGGCTATTATGAATACTGCTAATATAAACACAAGTGGACATATATCTGTTTAAGTCCCTCCTTTCAATTCTACTTCAATTCTCAGAAGTAGAATTGCTAGTTCAAATGGTAACTCCATTTGTAATTTCTGGAAGAATTGCCATGTTGTATTTCATACCATCAATACAATTTTATAGGGGCCGGCCCCGTGGCTTAGCGGTTAAGTGCGCGCACTCTGCTGCTGGCGGCCCAGGTTCGGATCCCAGGCGCGCACCGACACACCGCTTCTCCAGCCATGCTGAGGCCGCGTCCCACATACAGCAACTAGAAGGATGTGCAGCTATGACATACAACTATCTACTGGGGCTTTGGGGGAAAAATAAATAAATTAATTAAATTATAAAAAAAAAAATACAATTTTATATTCCCAGCGATAGTGCACAAGGGTTCCAAAGGGTGTTTTCACTCTCTTGATGGTGTCATTTGAAGCATAAAAGTCATTAATTTGATGAAGTCCAAATTACCTATTTTTTTCCTGTTTTTGCTCTTGGTCTCTTATCTAACAATTCTTTGCCAAATCCAGGGTGATGAATTTTTTCCTATATTTTATCTAATTGTGTTATCACTTACTCTTATATTTAGGTCTTACCATTTCTGGTAAATTATTGTATGTGGTGTCATGTAAGGATAAAACCTCTTTCTCTTGCATATGGCAACATTCCCAGGATATGACCCAGAAACCTGGTGTCAACTACAAGACGGAGGCTGGAAGCCCTATCACTTTCTCACCAGTTACGGGAATGACATGAAGGCACGTGTAACACTAGAGGGAGTTTCCTAACTTCAGACTGGGTACCAGTGGCCTATGTCCTTCTTCCCCAGTACTTCCTCTTTTCCCAAGAAGGAATCCAAGGGGGTGGAAGGAAGTGTTGCACACATAGCAGTCAAAGTTCAGGAGAGTTTCACATTCTCCTAGCATGTGAAGACATTGTTGTTGTTTTCTATTAATTGTTTTTAGTATATACTTACACTAATTTGAGTAGTTTTGAGCTTTCACACCATCAGGAGGGAGAACACTCCATCACCCCAAAGGTAGACTCTCAGGGTGCCCATTTATACTGAACCTGAACACTCTTAAGAACTGATTTGTTTTAAGTTCCTATACCTTTGCCTTTTCCAGAATGTCATATAAGTGGAACACCATGTTGCCTTATGGGTTCTGTTTGGAAACTTTGATGCCACATTTGTAAAAGTGCATAATTATACAAATCTTGCAGTGTTCTTGTGAGTTTGAAATTTTTGACATTACCCAGGAGAGGCGCACACATTAGCCTTCAACACTAAGATTTTCCACTGTTATGAGCTATGTGAATTTGGGTAAGACCATGCTTAACTTTCTTCATTTGCATCATGGGAGGAAGGATGGGGGAAGAGGATCAAAAGAGATTCTAATAATTATAAAATCACACAATCTCTACATTGCTAAGAAAACACAAATTAGCACTGAAAAAAGGAAACAAGTTTGGATTTCCATTGTTTAATGAAACAAAACTGTCACGTTTTACCCTGACTTCATAAAGTCTCCTAGAAATACAAACATAGAGAAATGATCCCTGAAAACAGTAAAAATGGGCTTTGGGGTCTTTGTGCATCACTGAAACAAAAACCTCCCAGCTACTCCTCTTATAAAAACGCATAGAAAATTCCCCGGTTTGAGGATGTCAAATTTACCTCCTTTGCCACCACACAGAACGTTACTCAAAGTGACACTTGTGTGTCCGTCTACAGCTCTCCTCAATTACTGCTCGGATCATCACGCTCTACACATTCACAGCTCTTTTTAGTGTTGTTTTGTTTTTTTTTTAAAGATTTTATTTATTTATTTATTTTCCCCCCAAAGCCCCAGTACACAGTTGTATGTCATAGGTGCACATCCTTCTAGTTGCTGTATGTGGGACACGGCCTCAGCATGGCCGGACAAGCAGTGCCTCGGTGCGCGCCCGGGATCCGAACCCGGGCCGCCAGCAGCGGAGCGCGCGCACTTAACCGCTAAGCCACGGGGCCGGCCCTCTTTTTAGTGTTTTAACCAGGAAATCACACTGAACTTGCACAGACATCACTCTACTCGCAGGAAAACCTATGATGGGCTACAACTGTGCAGACGACCAGAACCTTCCTCAGACTAGGAGAAATTCAAAGGTTTCATTGGGTCCAAATTCTGTCACTCAGTCTGAATAGCAGTGAAATGATATGCTGAATCAAAAGGCAATTTCAAATCCTTTCAACTGATGTTAAACAGAAATATAAATACCACAAATCTCCATGACCCAAAGCAATGGAAGTATCTGGATCATGATCAAATAGCACATTAAGTAAAACGTTTACCCATGGCTAAAATGAAGTTGAATTCTGTCTAAACCTTTATCTTTATGGGAAACCATTACTGTTAACCCCAAGAATGCAGGACTTTTAGTTTTCTGTCCATTGTTTACATTCACACACGAGCAGTTCCTCCAACAGTGCTTAAGACGTATTAGATGGTGAGAAAACAACGATCAGTGATGACACCCTCGCTCACTGAGTCTCCTGCCTACCACAGAGAAGGTATACATCCATCAATGGATGAATGGACACAGAAGTTGTGGTATATAAATTATTCAGCCATAAAAAACAAGGAAATCTTACCATTTGTGAAAACACAGATGAAACTTGAAGGCATTATGCAAAGTGAAATAAGTCAAAAAGACAAATACTTTATGATCTCACTTATACATGGAATGTAAAAAAAAACTCATAGAAAAAAGATCAGACTTGTTACCAGAGGTGAGGAGTAGGGGGGAGGGGGAGGGAGGGGCAACTGCAGCAAGGTGCTTAGAAGGTACAAACTTCTAGTTGTAAGATAAATATTTACTAGGGATGTAACGTACAACATGACAACTATACCAAACACTGATGTGTGATATGTAGGAAAGCTGTTAAGAGAGTAAATCCTAAGAGTTCTCATCACAAAGAGAAAATTTATTTCATTACTCTTTCCTTCTTTCTTTTCTTTTTATTTTATCTATATGAGAAGATGGATGTTAACTGAACTATTGTAACCATTTTACAATATGTGTAAATAAAACCATCATGTTATACACCTTAAAATTATTCACTCATATATGTCATTTTTTTCCTGAAAAAAAAAGGAGTCAGAGACTTCTAGTGTCTGGACTGTCATGCCAGGAGCTCAGAAGCCCGATTCCAGTTCTCACAAGAAAAAAGCCAAGAAACTTGAAATCAACAACTCTTCCATCAGAGAATTGAGGTCACGGGGTAACCACTGTCTCCACAATTAGAAAGAGAGACAAAAAGAGAGCAATTTAAAAAAATACATGAAAACAACCTATTTCACAAGAGCATAACTGACTGGGATTTTCCCAAAGCCTAACTGAGCAGGGGGCACTGAAATAGCAAACTTGAGCCTTTCCCAGCCTTTTCTGCTCTCAAAGGGGGGCAACTGTGAGGATGATGGGTTTTTTACCTTCCTCACACCGAATATTTGGTGTCTGTTCCAACGCCCCTTCTCTAACTCTACATCACCAAAGAGCTGTCCAACAGTCTGACTCAATTCCAACACTAACAACCCAGAGTTCACGTCAGACTCCACAGGTTAAGAGCTCAGTCCCACAAACTGCCCCTTCTCTAGATGCCAACCACAGATGGGGTGCCCAGGCCACCAACATTTCTACTCAGCCATCATAGATTCACAGATTCTCTCAACACCTCATTACAATTGGTAATTTACTGAAACGTTTCTGAGAATTCAGCAAACCACTTTATTTACTATTGGTGGTTTACTATAAAGGATACAACTCAGGACCAGACAAAAGACAGAGATGCACGGGGCAAGGTACGGCAGTGGTACAGGTCAAGGGAGTGGAGGTGGAGGGGGCTGCAGAGACTCCACATCCTCTCTGGACTCTACACCCTTCCTGTACCTGGATGTGTTCACCAACCCAGAAACTCTCTGAATTCTGTCTTAAAGTGTTTTTATGGTGGTTTCATTATATGGGCACAATTTATTAAATCACTAGACATTGGCCAACTAAATCTCCTGCCCCTCTTGTCTCCACAGAGGCTGAGAGTTGGGACTGAAAAATTTCAAGCCTATAATCAAGGCTTGGTGTTTCCGGTATCTAACCCCCACCCTGAAGCCATCTAGGAGCTGGCCAAGAGTTGCCTCATTAAAACAAGAGACACTCTACCATCACTCAAGTAATTCCAAGGGTTTCAAGAGGTTTTTGCTAGGAACTGAGGTCAAAGACCAAATATCTTCCTTATTATATCACAGAAGGTCAAGTCCAGGGACACAGACTCACTAAAGATTGAGACCCAATCACTGGACGAGAGAATGCTTCCCCTCTGCCCACACCTGCCTCTACATCAACTCGGCTCTGGTTTAATATTAGTGGACTACACTGAAAGGACTAGATGCTTTCCAGTAACTCAGGAAGAAGGTCAGGATGTCCCCTTCCACCACTCCTAGTCAACTTCGTACTGGAATTCTTAGCTAATACAATTAGATATGAAAAGGAAATATAAGGTGCATAGATTGGGAAGCAGGAAATAAAACTGTCCGTGTGGCACAAGATTGTCTATGGAGAAAATCTCAAAGAATCCTCAATAACAAAGAAAAGCCCTTGAACTAAAAAGAGAGAAGAGGAGGCTGAAAGATAAAATGATAATATACAAAAGTCAATTATTTCCTATAGATACACACAAATACACCAAACTCATCTTTGATAAAGGAACAAAGGCAATTCATTGGGGAAAAAAAGTCTTTTCAACAAATAATATCAGAAACACTGGCCATCCACATACAAAAAAAAAAAAAAAAGGATCTAGACACAGACTTTACCTTTTTCACAAAAATCAGTTCAAAAGGGCCGGCCCCATGGCTTAGCGGTTAAGTGCGCGCGCTCTGCTACTGGCAGCCCGGGTTTGGATCCCGGGCGCGCACCGACGCACCACATCTCCGGCCATGCTGAGGCCGCGTCCCACATACAGCAACTAGAAGGATGTGCAACTATGACATACAACTGTTACTGGGGCTTTGGGGGAAAAAAAGGAGGAGGATTGGCAATAGATGTTAGCTCAGAGCCAGTCTTCCTCAGCAAAAAAAAAAAGAGGATTAGCATGAATGTTAGCTCAGGGCTGATCTTTCTCACACACACACACAAAAAATCCGTTCAAAATAAATCATAGATCTTACTATAAAATGTAATACTACAACACTCAAAAGATGACATACGAGAAAATCTTAAGTGACCTCGGGTTTGGTGATTAATTTGACTTCGTTAAAATGAAAAACTTCTGATCAATGAAACACAGTATTAAGAGAATGCAAACATAAGCCACAAACTGGCAGAAAATCTTTGGAAATCACTTATCTGATAAAGGACTGGTAGCCAAAACATCCAAAAAACTCCTAAAACTCAAAAAGAAGAACACACACCACCCAGTTAAACAGAGGCAAAAGATCTGAATACACACTTCAACAATGATATACAGATGGTAAATAAGCACATGAAAAGATGCTCAAAATCATGTCACTAGGAAACTGCAAATAAAAGAAGAATGAGATATCACCAGACACTTATTACAATGGTGGAAATTAAAAACACTGAGAACACCGAACAACGGTAAAGATGGAGAGCAACAGGAACCCTCATGCATTGCTGGTGGGAATGGAGAATGGTATGCCTACTTTGGAAGAAAGGCAGTTTCTTAAAACTAAGCCTACTCTTACCACACAATGTAGCAATCACACTTCAAATTTACCCAAATGAGCTGAAAACTGATGTTCACAAAAAAACCCTGCATGTGAATGTTTATAGAAGCTTTATGTATAACTGTCAAGATCTGGATGTAACCAAGATAATTTCAATTGGTGAATAAATAAACAATTGCTGGTACATCCATAGGAAAAAATATTCTTCAATGACGAATAGAAATGAGGTTATGAAGCCAGAAAGACATGGAGAAACTTTAAAATCATATTGCTAAGTGAAAGAAGTCAATTCAATGCTACACACAGTGATTCCAAGCATGTGACATTCTGGAAAAGACCGAATATAAGACACTGAACGATCACTGTTTGCCAGGGATTTGGGGGAGGGAGGGAGGGATGAATGAATAGATGGAGCACAGGAGATTTTTAGGACAGAGCAAGTACTCCACAGGATACAGAAATGATGGAGACATGACATCTGACATTAGCAAAAGCCCAGAGATTGTATAACAGAGTCAATACTGATGTAAACTATGAACTTTCATGAATTACATTGGCTCATCAAATGTAACAAATGTATGACAGTAATACAAGATATAAAATATAGGGCAAACTGTGTGGCGGCAGATGGGTTATGTGGGAAATCTCTGTACTTTCCCATCAAGTTTTCTCTAAACCTAAAACTGCTCTTAAAAAAAAAGTAAAGTTTACTAGGGAAAAAAAGAAAAAGGGGCAGGCCTGGTGGCATAGTGGTTAAGTTTGCGGGCTCTGCTTTGGCGGCCGGGGGTTCGCAGGTTGGGATCCCAGGTGCGGACTGACACCCAGCTTGTCAAGCCATGCTGTGGTGGCATCCCATATAAAGTAGAGGAAGATGGGCATGGATTTTAGCCCAGGGCCAGTCTTCCTCACACATACAAAAATAAGATAAAGAGAGATGCATTAATATCCACCTCTGATGACTGAGTGATGACAGAAACAGACCATCTTTCATTCAATTAATTTGAACTTATTTTAATAAACCATAATGGTGCTCCATGAGGCCTGCATCCTCAGACTTGGAAGAGAGGAGAACCTTCCACTGAATGCCTTGTTAAGAGCCTAGCACTGTATATTCTGAGAAGTAAAATGAGGGCCTTCATTATTATCAGTGGTGTCTGGGACTCCCATGTGGATAGAGTGTCCTGACAAGGCTTGTGTTGTAGCCTTCACATCTGTAGAGACAAGTGTTACTTTGATTTCTATTGTAGGTAACTGTGAGGCAAGAGATCCTTGGAGTTCTTTTACCACAAAGGGGCAACTCTCAGGGAATCACCCATAGTCTGTAATGTCTGCAGCTGGAGCCCATTGTTGGTCGGTGCTAAGATGACTGCTGGATGTATGGTCAGTGTGATGACCTTTGGGTCCAGTCCTTCATCAGACATGTCCCAATTAAGACAAGAAAAGCAACAACTCTGCCTGAGCTCCATCACATACAAATGTGGTGATGTCATCCCTAAAGTCTATGAACTCTCATTGCTTTTCACTCAGGGAATCTGAAAGATATCCCCCGGGCCTGGGGGTTCTGGAAAATGGGTGACCTCCTTCAACAGCATGGCAATAGCAAGAGACAGAAGACAGGGAAGACCACCCCCTCCTGCAGGTAGGATATCCCAGAGGGCCCAGGTTTGGCTCCACAATGTCTCCACGGGGTATTGGTAACCATACTGAGCCCCTGAGGTGCTCATTCCAGGTCCCAAGTCAAAATGGACTGCTGGGTAGATGGTCCCATGCTCAGGGCCATCTACTTACAGGATAGCCTCATAAGCAGAGGTCATTGCAGCTCTAATGGCATACAGTGTGGGGCCTAGGACAGGTTCTTGCGTCAGAAGCCTACTGACAACTTAAGGCCATCATGGGTACCCCAGAAGGCATGACAGAAGGTCACTGAGGCCTCTATAATGAAGGAGTCTCTGAGGGCACTAACAGGATTGTAGATTGTATGACAAATACAAGAGAGTCTCTAGATTTTGTGGTAGGGGTGCCCATTCAAGATGGCAAATTTGCAAGTAACAGCACAAATGGGGTCACATAAAATTTGTAAACAAGGAATATGTTACCTCTGGAACAACAAAAGAACCTAGTAGATGTGGGTGCTGAAGGGAACAATAGCTATTTCTTCATGGTGTCAGAGAAGGAGCGGGACTCAGATTATCTAATAATTTCCACAAACTTAGCAAAGTTGTCAGGACCTCATATTATATGTATGGCAATGTCCCATCCACTTTTTGTGAGCTCCTTTTTAAAATATTTGTAAGACCTAAATATTCTCAGAGGACATGTCATTAATGTAACATCATACCTGTGTCCTTGGAGAAACCAGGATGCAGTTCAGATCCTGCTGCAATGACTGTGTGGGAGGGCACAGCTGTTGAAGATCCATGAGGATAACCCAGTAAAGGTGCATCATGTCCCTTCAGAGGGGAAGGCCAAGTGCAGCTGAGAGGCTGTTGACATAGGCACTGAACAGAACATACCTAGCCAAATCAGTGATAGCAGTATATTTACCAATAGCTGATTGGTTGTAGTCAGTAATTTCCATACTGCTGGGGACTGGGTATAGAGGTCTGTGTGGTGCAACCACAGCCTCAAGTTGAGGTAAACTACTCTGAAGTGTCCTTCATTTTTTCCAGGTTTAATAACAGGACAAATTGGGCTGTTAAAAGAAGCACTGGGAACAGCCAACCTTTCACTAACTAGGTTTCCCATACAGTTTTCAATCCTTCAAGGCCCTGGGTAATTTACATTGGGCCGTATTAACTATTTGATTTGGGGGGTAAGGTCCCTGGGGTCCCAATGTGTCAAGCCAATTTGTAAGTGGCAAATAACTTATTTAACTTTAATTCTTGATCATTGGTTTAGAGCTTCCCAGCTCACTATGGGATACTGTAGGCCAATGGGCGTTATGACTAAGGAGAATTTAGGCAAGAGCACAGTCCTGATGGCTAAAGATGAAACGTTTGTCCTATTCATCCTCTATATTATACTCATTAACACCGCTAAGATCATCAGGGGCACCTTCCTTAAATTTAGTGGGGTCCCAGGTATAACTATAATTTGACCCCTAGTACTGATTAACTGCTTGAAGTTAATCAATTTCTGAATTAGTTTCTGAATTAGTATATTACATCAGATAGCAAAATTAATTCAGAACCTATGTCGTACAGGCCCAAAAGCCAAGCAGTGTACCTCTATCTGTTTTGTTATGTAAACTCTTCAAGATATTTTGGATTTCCAGTTGGGTCCAATTGTGAGCTTTTGTTTCGGTATTTTATCTATTGTTTCCTTCCTCCTGATCTTCCCTGTTTTGTTTTCTTTCTCACGGGATATACTTTAGGGGAGGGAATGCCTCTCTATCCTGGTATTTATAAATTGTTTCCCCCCAAGAGCCTCAAAACAGCACCATCAGGGTTAGGAGACTCCCCTGTGACAACTGGTTCTTTATAGGGTTTAAACCCTGGGCTTAAGTTAGGTTTGAACTAATACCTTGTGCCACATGGGAGCCATGAGTGTTGTCCCCTATAACCTCGAAGGTCAGGATCTTGGTGGCAGTAGAGGCAGGGGCAGCAGCAGCAGAGGTACTTAAGGGTCCTGGTGAGCCCTCTGGTGTTAGGAGAGTGGACTCAGCCTGCCTTTCCCCCCTCTTCTCTTTTATTTCAAATTGACTGCTCTTTCAGGAGTGACCATCTGATGGACTCACCTCTTGCAAAGGGTGTAGTCCCTGTCTACACCCCCATCCCTGGGGAATGTCAGGCCAACATAGCCTGTGGCACAGCTTCACTCTAATGCACAGATAAATCCTGAAAAAGACCCTGACCCAGGACTCATTTAAGGAGGCCCCAATCCGGCTGGCCCCGTGGCTTAGCGGTTAAGTGCACGTGCTCCGCTGCCGGCGGCCCGGGTTCGGATCCCGGGCGCGCACTGACGCACCACTCCTCCAGCCATGCTGAGGCCGCGTCCCACATACAGCAACTAGAAGGATGTGCAGCTATGACATACAACTATCTACTGGGGCTTTGGGGGAAAAAATAAATAAATAAAATTATTAAAAAAAAAAAAAAATGAGGCCCCAATCCCATAGTCCTGCTGCTAAATGCCTATGCATTCTTGAAACTCCCAACTCTGGTCAGCTGAGCCTAGAACTGAGGTTTGGTGAGTCAACACTGCAACAGGGGGCAGCACAGCTCACAGCACAGGCTCCCCAGCAAGCAGCAGCCCACAGTGCAGGCCGCCACCAGGCAGCAGAGCAGGTGAGCAACTCAGAGCAGAAGACAGACCCACGGGTGGGGTGGGGGTCGGGGGTCATGTCTAGCAATGCTGCTCAAGGCACCAATTGTTACGGTCACTGCAGAGGGGTGTTTCCTTGTTGAGACTGATGCAAGTGTGGCACACACAGTCAGACACACAGGGAAGGAAAAGGCTTAGGATTCATATAACAGTGGTCTGAAGGGGAGGACAGGGCCGGCCTCTCAAGCAGCTCTGGAAGGGCTCAGAAAGCAAGGAACCAAGACTGGCCTGGGTGTTCACTGGGTTTGGGGGTGGGGCCGGGGCAAGAGTTCTGCACACAGGCAGGGGCTTGTGTGGTGGAACCTCCTGCCTGCTCTAGAGGGGAGAACACCTAGGCTTTCTCATCATCTTGTCCAGGTGGGGGCACAAGGGGAAGAGGGTGGGGTGAGGCTTAAGCTGTGAGCACTCATCAGAAAAGGTATAGTGTGACTGCTCATTACAAAGACAAAGTGGGTAAGAGAAATACGGATTCTTGATTGACTTATACAAAGAAACATTAAGAGGAGGCTCAAAAATGATCAAAACTACGTATTTCGGGGTGGCTTGAGTACAGAGGTAGAGGGGACCAGACTGTGTTGGCAGTGAGTCTTCTTGAGTGAGACTTTGCTATCTTATAGATTTATTTCAAATAAACAGAGAAATTTACATTCTTTAATTTTAACTCTTGTATATAGGAAAACATTCTAAAATTTAATTCCTTTAAACACTAACAGTTACAAGAGTGTACACCATACAAAACAAAATTTTGAAATCTCTTTCTTAATAAAAGGATATATGACATCCTTGTTTGTCCTTCCCCTATATCTAACACCGGGGTATTTTCAAAAATAAGTGGCATATTATAATGCAGGGTTTGAGTTTAACTCCTTAAATCTATTGGATTTTCAAAGATTTACATAAGCTTTTAGATGTTTTCCTCACATCAATTAAAATAGAATGTCAACTGCTTTAGCCTCTTTAATTTCTACATTCTCTAGAGACATGCACATAGAAAAACTGGTCTAAAAATGAAAACATTTTCTTGCTTTCCTCACATCCTATCTCTCAATCAACTTACAGTTCCAGGGCCCAAGTGCTAAGGGAAACTAGAGCCAAAGGGCTGGATTACTCAAGCGATGAAGGAATCCAAAGGAAAGAAACACAAATAGTGGAATCAGCACAGATAAGCAGCCTGCTTCCCACAGGACAGAAGGAAAGCCACACTCAGAAGCTTCCATATTCCTGACCCTCCTGGTTGAGACAGAACCCCTGGAGTGGGTCAGTCCCTGGTGAAGGGGGGTGGGGCACCTGAACAGCCACAGGAGTGAACTCTGGGAGCGCCACACGCCCTTCTCTCCCCAGGGAATAACATAAATACTCCCTCTCTCAGGCTTCCCTTCTCACAATGAGGAAAACTCAGCTGGAGTCAGTTTAAGGTTCTGACCCAAATCAACTCCCAAATTAATGGGCTCTAATCCAGGACACAGAACTCCTGACTTTCACAGACTTTCTCAATGTAAACAAATCACACACTGAGTGCACCTACACTGTGGATGCAAAACTCCCACTGACCTCTAGAAACAGGCTCAAGGAAACCACAGTTACAACCTCAGAAACAGCATCACTCCCCACCCCCATGAGCACGTGCACCCCCAGCTTTCCAGGGCTCTGCAGCTCCTCTCAGTATAGAGGCTCCTTCCATGGGGGGTGTGAGCAGGCAGGACACCTGCAGGGGGAGGCTCCCCAGGAAGAACAACTGGGCCTTCAAGTCCTTCCCTGTGCAGGCCCAAGGGAAGATTCACTGTCCTCAGGACTCTGCCCTCACTGGAGTTTTTTTGGACTACCATTGATATTTTAAATACACAAACCCAGTGTTTGAACAATCCAAGTACAACACTCAAACCAGTCATTACGTAGAAATGAGGAATAAAATTCTATGACACTTTGCTGGCACAACAAGAAACCCCACAAGAATGTACTGCAATCTGCGGGAAAAAAAAGATGTTAATATAGTATTATTTCCATGACAAGAAACTGTTCTATAAACTATTAATCATACTTGAACACTTCAAGTCTGCAAGTCTAAGCCCTGGAAATCCATTTGAATTCACCCAAAATGAAAGAACAGACCTCAGAATATTACTACCCACGACGGGTGGGAAAAAGGGAAAGAAGAATTTACTACATGCAGTGTAAAACTGGAATTTTATTTTTCCTGAAATTCACCTCTTTCTCGCCTCTTTAGAAATATGTTATACTACGTTTCAAATCATACTGATTAAATAAGTTTTTATTCATTGAAAAACTGAGACTAAAATGAAGAAATCTTTTAAAGGTGACTAATTCAGGTGGGGACAGTGCTGACAGGACAGATCATCCAAAACTTTTCTAAAAAGGGACCACCACCCAGAAGACTCCCCCTAGGCTGTCTGTGCCCAGGAAAGACCTGGTGGGAGGGGCACAAGGATTTAATACAACGTAGTTCCAGGTGGTTATAGGGTGCTTTTCACTCATGAAAAATACCCACATACACAAAATAAATCTTTTAAAAAGAGCCATCCGTTGATGGTGTGAAAACAATAAACAATTAAAATATTGGATCTGTTCCAAATCCACCAGGAGGACAAATATGCTGTGAATCAGAGCTAGGAAGTTAGCATTTGGGAATGCTGGGCGAAATTGGAAATTTAGGCATTTGTGGCCAGCCCTCGGAAGACCTAGACTGGAGGGATAGTGGGATGGATCTGAGACTCTGCTCCCCAAATATATAGAAAAATCAGTAGAAAACAGGTAACCTCCAGGGAGAAAGGAGGGACTGGGGACACCACAGGCCACAGCTCCTCCCAGGAACGAACCGCAGAGACCGAGTCACGACTGCCCCTGATGACCCCCCCGCCGTGGTCACCGCACCATCTGGGGACACGCGGGGCTGCGGGCGCAGAGCTGCCCAGAGAGGCTCCGGGGCCGAAGTCGCCGCGCGCAGTGACCACAGGACGCCCGGGGTCCCGGCTGCCGGCCCCGCCCCCACGCTGCGGCCGGAGGGGACTGAGGTCCGAGCGGCGCCCCCGCGGACTCGGGTCCGCAGACTCCGGAG
>CM053548.1:4867192-4894418 GCA_028646465.1 Rhinoceros unicornis
ATGTTGAACATCTTTTCATATGCTTGTTGGCCATCTGTATATCTTCTTTGGAGAAGTGTCTATTCATTTCCTCTGCCCATTTTTTGATCCAGTTGTTAGTTTTTTTGTTGTTCAGTTGTGTGAGTTCTTTATATAGTATGGAGATTAACCCCTTGTCAGATAAATGTTTTGCAAATATTTTCTCCCAGCCGGTGGGTTGTCTATTCATTTTGATCCTGGTTTCGTTTGCCTTGCAGAAGCTCTTTAATCTGATGAAGTCCCACTTGTTTATTTTTTCTTTAGTTTCCCTAATCTGACTAGGCATGGCATCTGAAAAGATTCCTTTATGACCAATGTCAAATAGTGTGTTGCCTATATTTTCTTCTATGAGTTTTGTAGATTCAGGTCTCACCTTCAGGTCTTGGATCCATTTTGAGTTAATTTTTGTGAATGGCGATAGCACGTGGTCCACTTCCATTCTTTTGCATGTGGCTGTCCAGTTTTCCCAACACCATTTGTTGAAGAGACTTTCCTTTCTCCATTGTATGTTCTGAGCTCCTTTGTCGAAAATTAGCTGTCCGTATATGTGTGGTTTTATTTCTGGGCTTTCAATTCTGTTCCATTGATCCGTGTATCTGTTTTGTACCAGTACCGTGCTGTTTTGATTACTATTGCTTTGTAGTATGTTTGAAGTCAGGGATTGTGGTGACTCCAGCTTTGTTCTTTTTTCTTAGGATTGCTTTAGCTATTTGGGGTCTTTTGTTGCCCTACATGAACTTTAGTATTCTTTTTGCTGTTTCCATGAAGAGTGTCCTTGGGATTCTGATTGGGATTGCATTGAATCTGTAGATTGCTTTAGGTAATATAGACTTTTAATATAGAGTTTTAACTATATTTATTCTTCCAATCCACGTGCATGAGATATCTTTCCATTTCTGTCATTATCGATTTCTTTGAATAATGTCTTGTAGTTTTCATTGTATAGCTCTTTCACTTCCTTGGTAAGATTTATTCCTAGACATTTTATTCATTTTTATGGAATTGTAAATGGTATTATCATTTTGAGCTCTCTTTCTGTTAGTTCGTTATTAGCATACAGAAATGCAACTGATTTTTGTAGGTTGATTTTGTACCCTGCGACTTTGCTGTAGTTGTTGATTATTTCTAGTAGTTTTCTGATGGATTCTTTAGGGTTTTCTATATATAAAATCATGTCATCTGCAAATAGTGAGAGATTCACGTCTTTGTTGGCTATTTGGATTCCTTTTTCTTGCCTAATTGCTTTGGCCAAAACCTCAGAACTATGTTGAATAAGAGTGGTGAGCGTGGGCAGCCTGTTCTCAGAGGAATGGCTTTCAGACTTTTCCCATTGAGTATGATGTTGGCTGGGAGTTTGTCATAAATAGCCTTATTATGTTGAGGAACTTTTCTTCTATACCCATTTTGTTGAGAATTTTTATCATAAATGGATGTTGGATCTTGTCAGATGCCTTCTCTGCATCTATTGAGATGACCATGTGGTTTTTATTCCTCATTTTGTTAATGTGGTGCGTGACGTTGATTGATTTGTGGATGTTGAACCATCCCTGTGTCCCTGGTATAAATCCCACTTGATCATGGCGTATGATCTTTTTAATGTATTGCTGTATTCGGTTTGCCAATATTTTGTTGAGGATTTTTGCATCTATGTTCATCAGTGATATTGGCCTGTGATTTTCCTTTTTGGTATTGTCTTTGTCTGGCTTTGGTATCAGGGTGATGTTGGCCTCGTAGGATGAGTTAGGAAGTGTTCCATCTTCCTCTATTTTTTGGAATAGTTTGAGAAGGATGGGTGGAGACTTTCTTCATTTCTTTTTAGTCTTCGTTCTGTCTCTTCCTCCATCTGGAGCATATCTGTATTCCTATCCTCTATAATGCTAATTCTTTCCTCCATATTGTCAGCTCAGTTCTTTAAAGATTCCATATTCTCCTTTATGTCCTCCATTGTGTTCTTAATTTCCATCAATACTGATTGGTTTTTCTTTATGATTTCAATCTCTTTTGTGAAGAAACTCCTTATCTCATTGAATTGTTTATCTGTGTTTTCTTGTATTTCATTGAACTTTTTTTTGATAGCTATTTTGTATTCTCCGTTGTTCAGGTTATGGATTTCTGTGCCTTCAGGGTTGATTTCTGGCTGCTTGTCATTTTCCTTCTGGATTGACAATTTAATGTACTTTTACACTGTGGTTGCTGTATTGGCTTTGTTTTTCCTCATCCTAGTAATACTTGGTTGCAGTTTCCACCTGGTGTCACCATGTGGGGGTCAAGGGCTGTGTAATCTGAGCCCCCTGCACTCCGCCGTGGCTGTTCTGCTGCTGCAGGCCGCCCGGACACCACCCCGGCTACTCCACCGCTGCAGCTGCCTGGGCTCTGCTCCACCAGGGCACAGGCTCTGCCCTGGCTCCACCCTGCCTACTCTGCCGATGCCACAGGCCTCCCGCAGTCTGCCCCGGCTGCTGGGCTGCCCGCACTCCGCCGGGGCTGCTCAGACTGGTAGGCTGAGCTGCAGTGTTGCGCATGCGGGGGGCGAGGGGCTCTCTCCCTTGGCCGCTGGGTCTCTGGGTAGGGGTGCTTCTCACTTGCCCCTCATTATCCACTCTTCTGGGGTGCTCAGATGTTGATGGCACCCCTGCAGCAGTTTTGAGTTCTCTGTGTGCAGTTTCTCACTGGCTGAGAGAGCCTGAAGAGTTATGGTTTCCCTACAGATGGCCGTCACTCCCCTCTCTCTGGGAGCCACGTGACCCGAGTCACTGATCTGATGGGGAGGGAGAGGATTTCTCCTTACCTCTCCCAACTTCCTCCACAGGCCCCAGCACATCCACTCTCAGATGTGGGGCAGTGTGGGTCTTTCCGATGTCTCTCTGTGCAGTGTGAGTGTCTCTTGTTGGTCTGTCCTTGACTCTTTTGTTGTATCTTATTGGGAGAAGAGTTTACTGGAAAGCTCACTCAGCCATGATGCTGACATCACTCCTGATTATGTGATTTTATAATTATTAGTACTTCATTTGATCCCCTGCCTCCATCCTTCCTCTCACGATGCAAATGAAGAAAGTTAAGCACAGGGTCTTACCCAAATTCACATAGCTCATAAAAGTATAGTTTCTTAGTTTTGAAGGCTAATGGGCAATGTCAAAATTTCAAACTCACAAGAACACTGTGAGCTTTCTATATAGGCCCTTTGACAAATGTTGTATCAAAGTTGCCAAATAGGACTCATACCTAAGCTGACATGGTGTTCCACTTATTTGACATTTTAGAAAAGGCGAAGGTATAGGAACCTAAAAGAGACCAGTTCTCAACTGTGGGAAGTTTTAGTACAAATAGGCACCGTGAGAGTGTTCCTGTGGGGTGATGGAGTGTTCTCCATCCTGATGGTGGTGTAACTATAAATTTGTAAAAACTCACAACTACTATAAAACTACTAAGTGAATATATTAAAAACACACCTCACACACCAGGATGATATTTCCCCTGCCCTAAACCAACCCAGGGCCAGGAACCAGATGACTAAGGACCATCTCTATGCCGCAAAGGCTGCTGGAATTGTCCAAAGTAGCCAATCATTAGCTGGGCACTCTGCCCTGACTTAACATTTCCTGTGGAACCCCAAGTGAAGGCTGTGGCCTAGGTTTTTGTCTCACTCCTGATTCTGCCTCCTGAGCAAACCTGATGTAGCCCCTATGACCCTGCCTGGAATGGCATATCACCTTATCTTGGGAAATGTAAGTAATAAAAATCTTTCAATGATATTGGTCTGTACTTGTTGTCATTTAGTCACTTCCATAAATTGACATCTCAAGAGTACGAATTAGATACAGATCCCAAGGAGAACGTGTTCAGTTAAGATGGTGGGGCCACCGTGGGAGGACTGAGTGAGGTCTGTGGGAATATGAGTCCACAGCGGAGGTAATGTTTACCAAGGAGCCTGCAGCAGAGGACATGGGTGCGGAGGGAGGAGATGCTCACCTTTGTCCCCTCACTGAGCTCACAATAGAAAAGCAAGGTGACAAAGGGACAATTCATGATGAGTGAGTTTCTGAATACATATGTAGCAGTGAGAGGGGCTGGAACATCATGACTCCAGCCATTTTGGGCCCTGACTCTGCTATCCAGTCTCCCTTTTTGTGTTTTTTGTAGAGATGTACTTTTTTTTTTTTTTTTATGAGGAAGATCAGTCCTGAGCTAACATTCGTTGCCAATCCTCCTCTTTTTTCTGAGGAAGATCGGCCCTGAGCTAACATCTGTGCCCATCCTCCTTTACTTTATATGGGACGCCGACACAGGATGGCTTGACAGGTGGTGCGTCAGTGCGTGCCTGGGATCTGAACCTGCGAACCCTAGGCTGCTGAAGCAGAGCGTGCTCACTTAACTGCTTGTGCCACTGGGCTGGCCCCTGAGATGTACTTTTTGTCCTGTGGGGTGTCAGGAACGGTGAAATTCCTTTCCCATCTGGAGGAGCTGAGACACCCTCTTTGGGGATTGGCTTGGGAGCCAGGAGACACCCCTCTACCAGGTGGGATGGGAGTGAGAACAATGCACTGTGTGAAGATCTGGGCCTGTGATGAGCTCTGTGTGAAGCTTCCGTATGAATGTGTGTTTGACACACCCTCTGGTAGTAGTTTGATGAACAAAGCAGAGCAAATATCCCTGTTTGCTTTAAAGCTGACATTTTAGGAGAGAAGAAGGAAAATATATAAATAAAATTATACGATGTGTGTGATGGTGATTGGCCCTAAAGGGTAAAGTAAAGTGGGGCGGAGTGCAGAGGGCCTGGGCTCTGTGTGTCTGTGGGAACATCTGTGTGTCTCTGAGTCATGAACTGTGAGTTTTTTTGAGTTTGTGTGTCTATGTCCTCCTACATGTGCCATGACAAAGTCTGTGTGATTTTGTATGTCTGTCTGTGGAGCTATGTGTGTATGTCCATTGAAATCTGGAATGGTTGCCTAATGGCCGTGGTAGCACCGTTCTTACCCCGTTCGGTAGAAGTGGTGAGAGCAGATGTCTCTGTCTTCTCTCTGATCTTAGAGAGAAAGCCTCCGTTCATTCACCATCAAGAATGATGTCAGCTGTGGGTTTTTCATTGATGCTGTATTTCAGGTTGAGGTAGTTTACTGAGGGAGTTTATCATACTTTGTTGAGTGTTTTCCTTGTGAAGGGGTTTTGAACATGGTCTAATGCTTGTTTGTATCTATGGAGACGATCCTGTACTTTTTGACATAAATTCTGTTAATGTTTTCTTATGTTAATTAATTTTCAGATATGAAACAGACATTTCTTTCCTGGGTTAAATCTACTGTGGTCATGGTGTTTAGGTCATTTTATATATTGCTTGATTCAGTGTACTAGTATTTTGTATGGGCTTTTTTCATCTATATTAAAAAGAAGTATTTGTGTGCTGCATAATGTATTGTGTATAATTATAATTATACTGTAATATACAGTATGTTATCTAATACTGCATATAGTGTGTATCTTTGTGTGTACATGTGTATATATATTGAGAGAGAATGTAGAATACAGTATATATATATTTTTATATTTATGATATATGAAGTATATTACCTGTATATAGTATGGGTATAGTATAGTATTATACATGATTAGTATATATTATATATAAGTAGAATATATTATATACAATTAACATATGTATAATTAGTTTTGTAGTGTGTAGTATAGTGTTATATTTTTAAAGAATAGTATTATAGTCTTAGTCATTAGCATAGTGGGTATCATTACCATGTCTGTCCACAGAATTATTCAAATAAGCCGTTCACATCCTCCAATGGGAACATTGGGGCACCTCACTATCTTGGTACTCCAAAGTCTGCCTTCCACACCATCTGTTTTCTCTGCTTCTGAGTGCAACTGAGGTGTCAGTTTGTGTTTCAGAAATTTTAAGTAATTTATCAGCCTGAGGGTTGAAGTGAGGCTCTGCAGTTTGATTTTCAGTACATGCAGAGACATGTGTGACCTTCTTATGTATTTGAGTAATTATGAGCAAGATTATCTCAGAGTGCTTCCTCCTACAATGGTGACCTTGGTTAAGGAGCTGATGCTGTTCTTGTTGTCAGGCAGCTAGACCGTTGACAGTGAGCTAGAAGTCTGTAAAAGTGTGAAAATGAGGTGGACTGCTGGCCAGGGCGTCCTCTAGCATGATGGCCTGGAGTTTGACATCCTGCTGAGCATCATGTCCTGTCTTTGACCAGGGACGGCCTGGGAAGGGACAGTAGTAGCAGGTCTCCAGTGTTCCCCATCACATGTGCTGGTGACACGCCACCATTGATATGAACATAGGTGCAGGATTTATTTTTACATGAACAAGAAAGCAAAGCATGTTTTACAGTGTAGACCACTTGATATTGCATATCAAAGGGAAGAAAAAATATGTACTTTAAATTTCTTCTTAGTACATAAATGCTGTGAAAAGACTGACAAGAAATGAATTACATTGTTATCTACCTGAGCATGGGGAATCTAGACACCAATGCTAGAATTCATGCTAGGAGCAGCCTTCAGAAACACTCTTAAATATCAGGCTGAGGTTTTGAAACTTGATGTTCACAATAAACAGTTCAAGATAAACAAAAAAAAGTGTATGAACCATATTTTATATTTAATAGTGTTAAGTAACAAAAAGTAAGTTTTAAAGATCTAATTGCCTTTACTGAGCAATTCCTCAATTGGGCAGTGTGGGAGATCAAGATTTGGCCACCCTGAAATATATCTCTTTACCTTGATTGTTTTCTCTGAGGGACATTTGACCTCCCCCACTAACTGCCTAAAGAATTTGACATGGTGGCTCCTTCCTGGAAGGGATCTTCTATCATGATGGCTGTAATGATAATGTAAAATAGATGTTACAATGGGAGGGGCACCAAGCCCCTTTTATCAAAAAAACTCTCTCCCTGACCACATTATCTCTAGATGACCCTGAAAAGAATTGTCTTCCTGCCCTCTGAAGTCCCAGACCACTACCCACCCCCAACACCTTCCTCGCCTTTAGCTGCAATACTTAAGCAAGCAGCTTAGACAGAGGGACGAGTTGCTCGTTTCTGAGTTTCTCCCACGTATACATGTTATTAAACTTGGTATTATTTTCTCCTGCTAAGCTGTCTTGTTAAGTATTTGGCCAGCCAGAAGAACCTTAAGGGAAGGGGCAGAGGGGGATTGTCCCTCTCCCCTACAGCAGCATCCTATCTTGCAAGTAGAGAGGAGCTCCAAGGAGCTACAGAAAGGGTTTAAATGCAGGACAAGGAAGTCATAAACAGGAGAAAGGATTATTTTAGGCCAGGTTACCTCCCTTTAGGGACACAAGGATCTTCTTATGTGGATTACCTCATCTTCCTTTGGGGGATGGAGAGGGCCCATGTGGCAGATTACCTCACTGGTGCTGACCAGAAAATCCTAGACTGACCTGTTAAGACTACGTTCCTGGAGAAGGTTGAAGCTGCAGTTAGGTTATATGTTAAGCTCTGGTTTGGTGACATGGGCCTACCAAAAGTGACCCCACTTGGTGCTCGTGGTTTTCTTTTTCACAATTTCCCCCTTTTTCATCAGACTCTCAGTTTAACTGAGAGATGTGATCAATATTTAAGGCATTAGCACCACTCTCAGCTGTTGCTGTGAAATTCTCTGTTTTTGTTGTTCTTTTGGGGGGTATCCAGAGGTCATGACATTTTTCTGTAACCCCTGTGACTGTCAAAGGTGAAGGCTTCTGGTTTACAGTCTTTAAGTCAGTCACCTCTTCATTCCTTTTCTGATGTTCCAGTCTTATAGGAAATCACTTGCTTGGTGTTTAGTGGCTGCAAACAAGCATTTAAAGCTTTTGAGAGAATACAGTGCACCAGGGAGTTTATTATGATTACAATAAGCAGGATGGTTCTGAATATCTGGAGTGTACTTTGGAGCTTTGGTCACCAAGACCCAAACCAGTCACAATCAAATGAGTCAAAGACAGACCCCATTCAAGGGGTCACCTTTTCAAAAAAGCCAAGTGGTTTGCTCAGTGATCTTATGTAATTGAGTTTCAACTTGTCCAGAAGTGTTAATTCAGGTGCGGCAGGAGGTTTGGCCACAGCACAGACTCCTCTTTGCTCAGCTAACAGATAATCAAGGGCTATCCTGTTACCAAGAACAACTTTGGCCAGATTGTCTGATGATCTTTGTTGGGCAACTATTGTTTTAGCAATGGATTTTGCAATATCTTCAAGGGCTAAGGAGAGGTTTTCTGATTATATTCTCATTTACATTTACTCCTAACCATTTACATTTACTCCCCTAACCGGGGAAGTATGGTCCTGTCAAAGGAAGTGAATCCTGAGTCCTGAATGCCTCCCGGTAGGTCCTTTCTAACAAAACAATGTAAATTTGAGGGAGTCAACTAGTGTGATGTCTTAGTTCACTTGTGAAAAGTTAGGGGCTCAGATAGATAAGGTAAGAGTCATTGTGCAGTTATGTACTATCCATGCAGGCTTTCATAGGTTTGAGGAGGACGATAACCACTACAGGCAAAGTTAAGTCCTGTGAGGGCACAAACCACTCTCACTACGGTGGCGTTGTTAATGGATTCATTCACATGGACTGTTGCATTTGCCCATTCAAGCCAGGGGTCAGTTAGATTTTCTCCTAGCCTGAAATAAAAAGTTTGTCTAAATTCCAGAGGTTACCTTTCTTAGCAATGGCCTGGGACATACAAATGATGGTGTTATCTTTCCAGGTCCGTAGCAGATTAAAGGAAAGAAAGAAAAGAAGTAAGCGTTTTATATTTAGCTGAAGTATTAAGTCTTGATCTGGCATCTTAGGAGGAAGCAGTCTGCATCCCTGTCAGCTACTTCTCTTCCTTGTCGATTTGATTTGGAGGTCTCCAGCATCTGTCAGGACCAGATGTCAGGTGGAGCCTTCTTCAGCTGTGAGGGGTCTATCCAAGGTTCAAACCCCTGAAGTTTGGCTGTCATCTGGGTATATCAGGACCTGATATAGTGTCTTCCAAGGAGATGTGAGAGCAGTCTTGATCTTTACCAATTCATTTTTTCAATCTTAAAGTTATCAGAAAGTTATATTTGTGGAAAAGTCCTTTCTTTGAATGTCCTTGAAGTTGAAGCACTTTTGCAGGAACATTTGTAAAGGCATCAGAGTAAAACAATAACTTTCTCTAAGTGACAAAGACTTAAAAATGCCCATGGTTCAATATCTGATGAGAGTTCATTATAGTGGAATTAACAAGGAAAATTGGTTATTTTTGTAACATACAACATTTTAAGATAATAACTGGAATTTTTACTGTTGAGATTATACCAGGAAATATCAGATTTCTAGGAATTTCACACAATTTCTGGAACACTTAGGACATATACCTATACAGACACAACATAGAAAGGCTTAGTATTACCTTTTGTTTGACAAAGCTTCCCATGTAGTTTAACATATGAAATAAGCCTAATTAGTGTAACATCTCCGTTGTTATAAGGAGAGAGAACACATTCTTTCAGATGTTTCAGGGGCCTTCTGGAAAAACTCAAAGTTAGTTCAAAGTCAAAAAGACTTCATTTAGAATTAGATTTTGGGGAAGTTTGTCAAAAATAGCAAAAGGTTTTAGTTACTTGCCTAAATAGGATCACAGATCATTATGAAACAGTATTTAATTATCTGCTTGACCAAAGTGAAAATAAAAAATGTAAAGGCAAATACAGAAGTTTACATACTTGTCAGCAAAATTTAGCTCTTTTAATATTGAGAGTCCTGTGTATAAGTAATCAAAGACCTGACAAAGACAGCATGGAACATAGGTGATTATTTTGATAAAACAGAAGATCTTTTCTTTTTGTTCTGGGCAGATTACTTAAAAAGGAAGGGAAGCAAACCTTTTATAATATCTGATTATCAAGAGCAGACAAACAGTTAAAGAAAACATTGTCATTTTAACAGAAAACTAAATACTAATTTTACAGCAGCTTACTTTTATTTTAAAACTCATTTACTTAATTAAATGTATTCCAATCTTAGCTACCCCTGGCTGCAGTGAAAATTCCTTTTCCTTATTGTTTTTAGTAGATTTAATTACATATATTAGAAATTTAGCCCTTAGAAAATTTTAATTTCTAGTAAAAACTAAGAAGCAAGCAATTATGAAGTATATTTTACATTAGCATTCTGTAGATTAGCAGATTTATAAGTATGTTTTATAGTATCTAGAAACATGTGCTTCCTCATAGTAAATTTTTCAGCATGCACACATTTTTTCAGCATGGCACAAGACATGTTTACTAATAGATCCAAAGATCTTTAATTCCTCTGTAGAAAGAAGACAAAAGTGGATAAACCTGTGTTCAGTAATTAATGTTTTAGTATTTTTTATTTGGAAATGATTTGGATACTCAATGAATTTAACTTATTTAACTTAACTCAGCAAAACTTTAAGGTTCCAGGTTACCAAAACGATTTGGGGAGACTATTTAAAAAATGGAAACTTTTAATCTTACTTATATATATTTAATTCACTTGTTTTTTAACAACTGTGTTGAGATTACCCACAGAAACTTCATTAGACATCAAAGTCAGCCATCATCCAAAACTCATTTTTCTTGCTGAAAAATTTTGTAAAAGGTTGGGGCCGGCCCAGTGGTGCAAGCAGTTAAGTGTGCGTGCTCTGCTGCGGTGGCCCAGGGTTCGCCAGTTTGGATCCCGGGCATGCACTGATGCACCACTTGGCAAGCCATGCTGTGTCCCATATAAAGTAGAGGAAGATGGGTATGGATGTTAGCCCAGGGCCAGTCTTCCTCAGCAAAAAAAAGAGGAGGATTGGCAGATGTTAGCTCAGGGACGATCTTCCTCACCAAAAAAAAAAAAAAAAGTAAAAGGTAACATGAATTCATTTAATAAATAAACCCAGGTGGAATAAGAGTTGTATGTCTGCATTATGTTAAATGTTGATAACTCTTAAAGACATGTTGATTTTAATTAAATCTGCAAACTTAAACTAATATTAGTACCAAATATTTTCCCAAGTCATGTGAACCTGAAAAGCATTAGGGTTAGTTTCCATTATATTTTTGAGAATTGATGACTACTGAGCACTTGTTTTTTCTGTCAGGCACTACATATCAGCTTTCAATTTGGCCAAGTTTCTGGTTATAAAGTTATTAAGCCAATTAAATAGAACTGTTTACAAATTAATTTTAGTAATACCATCCACCAGTGGAAAAATACTACATATCTACAAAACATACAGACAAATGCAAACAGAGATCTTATAGTTTTTATTTTAAAATTTTAGCCATGAGACAGGTATGGTAATGTAAAACTCACTGGTTATTAAGAAGTTGGATCTGAGTTGTTTCTGGTAGATGGAATAAGTAAAGGTTATCTGCTCAGATGGCTACAGCCTTTCACTAATATCTGTGGAGAAACACTAAAAAGATTTTTATCTGCCCAAGTTTCAAATGACCTTTCCCCCTTTCATTTTTCTTCTGAAGTTAATACTTTAACATTTGCATCTCAGAGGCACAGGGAAGCAATGCAAGTTTCTCCAAAAAAGACTTTGATTTCCTAAAGCCAATCATTTATAAGCATTTGGAGATGAATAGGGGAGGTTTTGGGATTGGTAAAAAAAAAAATTTAACTGCCTTGAGAACTGCATTTCTAGTTTTGCAAGGATTTGTGAGACCAGGACAGTTGCTCTCGATTCCTCCAAGAATTGGGTTGTAGCCTAGATGCTAAAGGACTGACACCCATCTACCTAAGTTGGAATGCTTTCTTTTCCATCTGGGTACATTTAGCTTAGAGGAGAAGGCAAAAAAAAATTTTTTTCTGTCAGGCACTGAATATCAGCTTGCAATTTGGCCAAGTTTCTGGTTATAGAGTTATTACATCTTTATTTTTTCTCAGGTTCCAGCCAGGACAAGCAGGGACAAGCAGTGAATACTTCTGGTGATACTGAACAATCTCTTGGACTCAAGATGTGTCCCCAAGAAGAGTGCAAAAGATGTTATGTTCACAAGGTCTAGAGTCACTCCCAAAGATAGCCAAAAGAAAGAACCAACAACTTGTGTGTCTCAGGCAGGCAGAAAGCCAAGCCAGGTTTTTGGAACATAAAACAAGGGAAGCAAGAAGGAAATAGCTACCTTTGAGGGAGAAGGGATCAATAACCAATCGGTTTGGATTTGGAAAGGAAGGCACAGCATGAAATTTTATTTCCCTCTCTTGACACTACAGACAGTGACCCAGGAGAGCTGGCTCTGATAAGAGTTCTTACCCAGGGCTGGCCCCGTAGCTTAGCGGTTGAGTGCGCGTGCTCCGCTGCTGGCTGCCCGGGTTCGATCCCGGGCGCACACTGGCGCACCGCTTCTCCGGCCATGCTGAGGCCGCGTCCCACATACAGCAACCAGAAGGATGTGCAGCTATGACATACAACTATCTACTGGGGCTTTGGGGTGAAAAAAATAAATAAAATTATAAAAGAAAAAAAAAAAGAATTCTTACCCAAAGCCAGCATTGGCCAGTTCTCCCAGGATTCCATCTCCAGGCTCCAAGTGGGATTGAAAGTAGAGGCTGTAGCTCTGGTGCTTACCAGAATTTGGCAAAGATTTTCACTAATTTTACTTGTAGTTTTTCTTGGCTGTTTAAGAGAATAATGTAATAGCTTACCAGAAAATCCCTCAGAGTCCTATCAACTTTGGGAAGGGCCTATGTGAAGGCCTTCTTTTTGAAGGTAGAAATGGGGGTGTGTGTAAGACCATTAACTTGGTGAACTTTTGTTTATTGTCATGTAGTCTTGTTTTAGATATGTCTTATATCTTTTAATTTTTCATCAGTTTTTGCAATGAAACATTCAATAACCTATTTTTGAAACTTTGAAGCTTTTGTTTTTAAGTGCATTTCTTTTTTTATTTGTTGGGGTCATAATTGTTTATAACATTGTGAAATTTCAGGTGTACATTATTATTTATCAGTTTCTGTATAGACTGCATCATGCTCGCCACCAATAGTCTAATTTTTATCTCTCACCATATATATGTGCCCCTTTACCCCTTTTGCCCACCCTGTAACCCCCAGCCCCTCTCGTAACCACGAATCTGTTCTCTTTGTCCATGTGTTTGTTCATCTTCCACACATGAGTGTGAAATCATATGGTGTTTTTCTTCTTCTGTCTGGCTTATTTCACTTAACATAATAACCTCTAAGTCCATCCATGCTGTTGCAAATAGGACAGTTTTGTCCTTTTTAATGGCTGAGTAGTATTCCACTGTGTGTGTGTGTATGTGTGTGTGTGTGTATATTATATATATGTACACACACACACGACATCTTTATCCATTCATCATTCGATGGGCATTTGGGTTGCTTTCACATCTTGGCTATTGTGAATACGCTGCAATGAACTTAGGGGTGCATAAGTCTCTTTGACGTGTTGATTTCAAGTTCTCTGGATAAATACCCAATAGTGGGATAGCTGGATTGTATGGAATTTCTATTTTTAAGTTTTTGAGAAATCTCCATACTGTTTTCCATCATGGCTGTACCAGTTTGCATTCCTGCCAGCAGTGTATGAGAGTTCCCTTTACTCCACATCCTGTCCAACATTTGTTGTTTTTTGTCTTGGTAATTATATCCATTCTAACAGGTGTAAGATGATGTCTCATTGTAGTTTTGATTTGCATTTCCCTAATTATTAGTGATTTTGAACATCTTTTCATGTGTCTGTTGGCCATCTGTATATCTTCTTTGGAGAAATGTCTGTTCATATCCTCTGCCCATCTTTTGATTGGGTTGTTTGTTTTTTTGTTGTTGAGTTATATGAGTTCTTTATATATTTTGGAAATTAACCCCTTGTCAGATATATGATTTGCAAATATTTTCTCGCAGTTAGTGGGTTGTCTTTTCATTTTCTTTCTGGTTTCCTTTGCCTTGCAGAAGCTTTTAAGTGCATTTTTTTCTTTCTTCTTTTTTTTTTTTTTTGCTGAAGATAATTTGTCCTTAGCTAACATCTATTGCTAATCTTCCTCTTTTTTTAATGTGAGCTGCTGCCACAGCATGGCCACTGACAGATGAGTGGTATAGGTCTGTGCCCAGGAACTGAACCTGCGCTGCTGATGTGGAGCACGTGGAACTTAACCACTAGGCCACCGGGGCTGGCCCTGCATTTCTTAATGATCTTATCTAATTGGAACATTCCTTTAATAAACACTTTTTTCCCTGAGTTTGACAGCAGTTTGGTGGGACCATTAGCTGCAAAGGGAGTTTCACCCACATTTCTGTCTAGCCTTATCTAGCTGCAAATGGGGTACAATTCACACTCCTATCCAGCCTTGTTTTGGGGCCACCAACCTGATGGTTACCAAGCCAAGCTCTCAGGACACAAAAAATCTTAGTAAGATTTCACCATTTTTGTAGATATTTATAGCTTCCAGGACCATAGTTCTTAGGTATATAATAAGCAGTTGTGCCCAAAGGTGGCACACATAACTCTTTAGATTTTAAGGATTCTGTTTCTTTTAGCTAAGCCTTCGGGCCTTTCAGAGACAAACTATTACTGAAAAGAATGTGCCACTGGGTTGGAGATTGTGTGATGTTTCACAGTGTACCTCATTGTACAGAAATTTTCTTGAGGTTGGTGAGTGACTTAGTGTTAGTCTAACCCATCTGTGACCAACTTATCCTGACATGAGAGCCTTTGAATTTCATGGCCAGTGCTCTAACAGCCTTTAACTGCCCCACCCATGCCTACCAATTTTTGCAGCTTTTTGTTCTCTGAGATCCTCTTTAATGATAGCTTTTATATACATAAAACAAGAAAAACAAACGTGTACCTGTACATACCAGGAGTAACCAAAAAATGCTACTGCAGACTAGCCAAGAAAAAGGCCCAATGTGCAACATCAATTTCCAACATGGATCCTAGGGAATGGAATGCACCAACAGACCTCAACAAATAGGTACTGCAGACTGATGCCAAACAGATGGTAAACTTCCGCTGCTAGTGGCACTTCCCAACATGGAATCTGGGGAAGAATTCCAAACAAATGGGAATTGCAAACTAAACTGCCAGCAGTTCCCAACATGGAATCTAGGGAGAGAACCAAGAGCTAAGGCTTCCAATGAAATAGGGAATTGTGGCCTGAACTACCAGCAGTTCCCAATGTGGCACTAGTGATTCCAGAAAAATGGAGAAATTTCTGGAAAGCCAATTAGATTGCAGTCTTTAGGCAAACAGTAGAGCTCAGAACTGATAGGGAACTTCTCCGTGGCCCTCAGAAGTGGCAAGAAAAATAGAGAACTCGAAACGGGTTTATGGGTGCCACTCCTGTGTTTATCGTTGTGTCAAATGCTGTAAAAGTTTCCTTTGGATCCTGTTGCTGCCATCAAACCTGTGAAATAACAAAAATTCAACTGAGTAAATCTTAAAGATCTAATTGGCCTTATTGAGTGATTCATGAATTGGGCAGCCTCCTGTCTAGCAAGTAGAGAGGAGCTCCAAAGGGTTACAGAAAGGGAAATGATTTAAAGGAAGTCATAAACAAAAAAGGGGATTATTTCAGACAAGGTTATCACCCTTTGGGGACAAAAAGGTCTTATTAGGTGGATTACCCATCTTCCTTGGGGGATGGAGAGGGCCTATGTGGCAGATTACCTCTTTGGTGCTGACCAGAAAATCCCACAATGACCAGTTAAAACTACATTCTTGGAGAAGGTTGAAACTGCAGTCGGGTTAGACATTAAGCCCTGGTTTGTTGACGTGGGACTAGCAAATGTGACTCCATTTGGGGCCTGTGGTTTTCTTTTTAACAATAGTTCATAATCAAATGACTAACGTGTTTTTGATGGGAAGTCATAGCTATATGTGTTAATTCTCTAAACAATTTTTTGAAGTGTCCGATATATTTTTGCAAACCGTAAAATATTAATTTTCCCAATTCTGTTTCTCTATAAAATGACAAGTGATATTACAGCCTCTAGTGCCATTGTATATCATTCTGGAGAGGGTTTTCTGATATAGTCAGTGGATTAAGTGCACTAGGGTTGTATCATAATATGAGGAGATCCACTCCCACTCCCCAGTGAAACTGGTGAAAATGACTATTATTATTATCATTTTTACCTTTTAATTTTTTTTATTGTGGTCTAATAGTTTATAACATTTCAGTTGTACATTATTCGCAGTTGTGAAATTTCAGTTGTACATTATTATTTGTCAGTCACCATATAAATGTGCCCCTTCACCATTTGTGCCCACCCCCCATGGTGAAAATTATTTTAAAACAATCATTTAAAGCCTCTGGAAATTGTCCTAAAGGCAAGCAGAAAATGAGGAACATCTATTCAAGATCAATAGAAATTCTGTGAGAAAGAGGAGAGTGTGTGGTATTTGAACCATGTCCACTCCCTCCCCACCCTCAGCTCAAGAAGTCAACACTCCTCTCCAGAGTGCTGCACCCTGAACCAGAAGACATGATTCTGTCTCCCTAAGCTTCCAGAATGGGGGCTTTTTCCTAGGAAGAGCAGGACTTCAACATTACCCATCCTGCCCCCAGTTCCCTATTGCTGAATTTGAATCCTTCATTGGTTCACATGAACCGTGGGGACACCCTTCTTGTACCCAGCCGCTTCTCCTGGTACAGAGGCTCTGCCGTGCTCATGCTTTGCTGAGAATACTGAGCACTGATCACTCTTTCCCCAGCTCATGAGGTGGCTGCAACAGGAGACAATCAAGAGGACCTCTGGCTGCTGTCTCTCCACTGCACTGATCACTCAGCCCCTAAAATGGGATTGTCACCCAGAGAGAGGCTTCCTGTTGTCCCCATCACAGCTCTGGAGTCCTGGCACAGGGATTTTGCCTGAACACAGGGGAAAAGCCAACCATAAAACACAAAGCTCTTAATCCTTCTCAAAGGAATTAACTTGGCCAGCAAAAGATCATGCAAAGTTCAAGTCAAAGGACTCTCTCAAGAAAGTAGAGAATGAGGTGAAAGGCAAATAATAGATTTGTTTATTTAATGGAGATACAGCTTAGACTGTAGGCTGACTAGTTTTCTGGAAAGAACCAGGGAATTTGGCTACTCGTAGGACACTTCCAAGTATCAGAACAAATGTCAAACAGTGACTTCAGAAAGTATTTCTTCTGTAAAGGAGCCAGAGTTTCAGTGGAGTATATCATAGAGCAAGTTATGCTCATCAGGACATTGGTGAAAACGGTAGAGCACTCAGTCAGCAATTAATCTAGTTTAACCATGGGGTGTGTCCATGAAAGAGAAAGACAGCCCTGTCATTATTACTGTCTCATGACAGTGGACATACCCAAAGTCATGTCTGATTCTAGGAGCTACATCAGAGGTTTCTCTCTGTGTGGAGGACATGGACTTAACTACAGTAATCCATCCAGTCACGGAATAAATAAATAAGCTAATAACAATAAAAGTCCCAGTAGAAAGTGGACCAGTGACCAGAGTTGCTATAACATACTGCCTGAAATGTCTGGGTTTTGTCAAAAATATTAGACATGCAAAGATAGAAGAAAGCAAGAACTATGAACTGGGAGAAAACCAGCAATTGAAAAAAACACCCTACTGGTACAGCAATCCACAGTAAAATTAGTGGGTATTGTCTCAGCAGAGAAAATGGAGGTCAGAAGGTAAAGTGAAAACATTCGAAGTGCACAAAGAAAAAAACTGTCAGTCAAGAATCCTATATTCACCAAACTACCGTGTAAAATATAAAGATAATATAAGGACTTTCCTAGAGTAGCAAAATTGAGAAAATATATTAGTAGCCAACTGCCTGATAAGATTACTGAAGGAGTTCTTCAGCTTGAAAGCAAGTGGCCAGGATGGCAATTGATATCAACATAAAGAAACAAAAATGTTGGTATAAGTAATTATGTAAATATGAAAGGCAGAATAAATACCTATTTTCTCCATTCTTCTTTTAGCTATTATTAAAAGAATTGTATAAAATACTGTGTATTTAATGTGCTGTTGTGCTTATTCCATATAGAAATGTAATGTATGTGTAATTTGTTTCTCATTAAAAGCACAAAGGTCCTGGGTGGTAGCAAAGCTGTGTTGGGCTAAGGAAGTGACTACAGATAATAAAGAAATAACTGTAAAACTATATTAATGAATTCTATCATTAATAGATATAATCTGCCTAACAATAATACCACAGCAATGGCAAAAGGGAATGAGCTATGTATGAGTAAAAATTACATATGTCACTGGAATTAGGGTAGTATAAATCCGGTTTATTCTTATATAATAAGATGTATATGTTAAATAGTTGAGCAACCCCTAAGAAAAAAGAAACTTCAAAAATATAGTGAAGTCACTTAAAAATTAAAATGCCACATTAGAAAATATTCAGTTAATGCAATAGAAGCCATAAAGGAGGAGACGAGAAAGTAAAAAGAACATAAGTGTAGAAAATGAAAAGTAAGATGGCAGGTGTAATTGCAACTATGTCAGTAAAACTAAATGTGAATGGATTACATTATCCAAACGGGAGGAAGAGATTGTCCCCTCAGATTAAACAAATAAACCATGATCTAAATATATACTGTGTACAGGAAGCACGCTGTAGATTCAAAGATATAAACAGATTGAAAATGAAAGCTCTGGAAAGATACATCCATAAACAGCACATACAAGAAAATTGGATAGATGATAGAAATTTCTAGCAAAATATACTTAAAAAAATAGTCATTAGAGGTAATGAAAAACATAACTAAAGGGTCAAAGTTTATGGCCTGCATCTAAAATAATACAAAGAAATAAGTTTATGGCCAGTAATGGCTATACTAACAAAAAAGAGAAATCTCAAATCAACAACCTAACCTTTCACCTTAGCAGACTTAAAAAGATGAGGTAGCAAACCCAAAGCAAGGAAAAAAGCAAATAATAAAAATTAGAGCAGAAATTAATGAAATGAGGAAGAGAAAAACCACAGAGAAAATCAATGAAACCAGAAGTGGGTTCCGTGGAGAGAATAACAAAACTGACAAATCTTTAGCTAGATTGATCTAGAAAAAATGGGGGAAGATTCAAATTAATACAATCAGAAAGAAAGAAGGATATTACTGCTGACACTGCTGAAATGAAAAAGATTATAAAAGAATTCAATGAAAAATTGTATGGCAACAAATTGTGTAACTAAGATGAAATGGACAAATTCCTGAAAAGACACACACTTCTGAATCTAAATCAAGAATAAATGGAGAATCTGAATAGAACCGGAACAAGTGAAGGGGTTAAAATGATAAAGAACCCCCGACAAAGTAGGTCTAGGCCCAGATGGGTTCAATACAGAATTCTCAAAACATTCAAAGATTATTTAATACTGAGTCTTCACAAACTCCTTAAAAAATTAAAATGGAGAGAACACTTCATACTTGTATTGTGAGGCCAGTAAACAAATGCGAGCCAACTGAATCCAGCAATATAGAAAAGAATATACACCCTGACCAAGTGGGATTTATTCCAGGAAGGAAACGTTGGGTTAACCTCTCAAATCCATTTATGTAATAAAGGATATCAATAGAGTAAAAGGAGAAATGGCAGATCATTTCAGTAGACTCAGGGAAAATAATTGACAAAATCCAGTACCCTTTCATGAGTAAAGCATTCAGATTACCAGGAATAGAAGGAAAGTTCCTAACGTCATAATGAGCATCTACGGAAAACTCACAGCTAGTATTACATTTAATTGTAAAAGACTGGATGCTTTCCCCTGAAGATGAGGAGCAAAAGAAGTATGTCTGCTTTTGCCACTTCTATTCTAGAATATACTGGAGATTTTTAACCAGAGCCATTATGCAAGGAAAGGAGATAAAATGCATAAAGATTGGTTAGAAAGATGGAAAGCTATGTCTACTTCCAGCTGAGATATTTTGTTTTAGAAAACTCTAAGAAATCCACTAAATTATTAGAACTGATAATTAAGATCAGCAACATGGTTAGGATGAAAGATTAAAATATAAAAATCCATTTTATTTCTATACACTTGCAATGAACAATCAGATAATGAAATAAATGTTTTGACAATAAAATCAAAAGGAATAAAATAGGAATAAATTTAGCAAAGTACAAAAGGAATACTCAGAAAACTGCAAAATATGGTCAAAAGAAATTAAAAATGTATAAATAAATGGGAAAACAGCCCGGTGTTGTGAATCAGAAGACAACATTGTTGAAATGGCACTGTTCCCCAAATGATGTGAGATTCAGCACATACCTGTCATGATCCCAGCTTCTTCCTTTATACAAATTGGGAAGCTCTTTCATAAAATTATGTGGAATTGCAATGGAACCAGAATTGCCAAAGCCATCTGGAAAAAGAAAAAGAAAATGGTAGGACTAACATTTCCTGATTTCAAACTTTGTCATATGCAATGGTAATCAAGAGTGTGTGGTACTAACATAAGGATAGAATACAGATCTACAGAATAGATTGAAATTTGAGAGCTAAACCCATACTTTTGTGGTCAAATGATATTTGAAAAAAGTACCAAGTATGGGGCAAGAATATTCTTCTCATAAATTGGTGCCGGGCCAAGTGGATAGCCATATGCAAAAGAAAGAAGTTTTATCCTTACATGACACCACATACAATAATTTACCAGAAAGGATAAAGACCTAAACATAAGAGTAAACTATAACACACTTAGATAAAACATAGGAAAAACTCCCTAACCTTGAATTTGGCAAAGAATTGTTAGCTAATGCACCAAGAACAAAAATGGAAAAAAGTAGGTAATTTGGACTTGGTCAAATTAATGACATTTATGCTTCAAAGGACACTATCAAGAGAGTGAAAACACCCTTTGGAACCCTTGGGCACTATCACTGGGAATATAAAATAATGTTGATGATGTGAATTACAACATAGCAATTTTTCAAAAAATTGCAAACTGAGTTACCATCAGAACTAGCAATGCTATTTTTCAAAATTGAAGTAGAATAGAAAGTAGGGACTTAGATATGTGTCCACTTATGTTTATATGAGCATTATTCTCAGTAACCAAAAGGTAGAAGTAACCCAAGTGCCCATCAACAGATGAATGGATTAAAAAAATTGGGCACATACTTACAATGGTGTGTTTTTCAGCTTGAAAATGAAAGCAAATTCTGACATGTGCTACAACGGAATGAACTATATACACTTGCAAAGTGGTGAAAGTGTAAATTTTATAGTAGGTGTAGACTACTACAAAATAAGAATTTTAAGGCAAGAGAGTGAAAACACAACCTACAGAATGAAAGAAAATTTTCCAAATCATAACTGTAATAAGGAAATTGTATCAAAAATATCTAAAGACTTCTCAAAACTTAGTTATAAAAAAATCAAATAACTCAATTTAAATATGGCAAAGGATCTGAATACACTATTTCCAAGGAAGATAGAGAAATGGTCAAGAGTATATGAGAAGATGCTGAACGTTGTTAGTCATCAAGGAAATGCAAATCAAAACCCCAGTGAGATACCACCTCACAACCACTGGGACGGCTAACGTCAAGAAGTGAGGTAAGAACAAGTTCTTTTTTTTTTTGTAATTTTGTGAAATTTTTGTTGTACGTTATTGTTTGTCAATCACCATATAAATGCATCCCTCCACCCCTTGTTCCCACGCCCCACCCCGCTAGCCCCTGGTAACCACCAAACAGTTCTATCTGTCCGTGTGTTGGTTTATCTTCCACATATGAGTGAAATCATGCACTGTTTGTCTTTCTCTTTCTGGCTTATTTCGCTTAACACAATACCCTCCAGGTCCATCTTTGTTGTTGCAAATGGGACGATTTTGTCTTTTTTTTTTTATGGCTGAGTGGTATTCCATGATATATATGTACCACATTTTCTTTATCCAATCATCAGTCGAGGGACACTTGGGTTGCTTCCATGTCTTGGCTATGGTGAAGAATGCTGCAATGAACATAGGGGTGCATAAGCCTCTTTGGATTGTTGATTTCAGGTTCATTGGGTAGATACCCAGTAGTGGGATAGCTGGATCATAAGGTATTTCTATTTTTAATTTTTTGAGGAATCTCGATACCGTTTTCCATAGAGGCTGCACCAGTTTGCATTCTCACCAGCAGTGAATTAGGGTTCTCATTTCTCCACATCCTCTCCAGCATTTGTTGCTTTTTGTCGTGGTGATTATAGCCATTCTAACGGGTGCAAGATGATATCTTAGTGTACTTTTGATTTGCGTTTGCCTGATGATTAGTGATGTTGAGCATCTTTTCATGTGCCTATTGGCCATCTGTATATCTTCCTTGGAGAAGTGTCTGTTCATTTCCTCTGCCCATTTTTTGATTGGATTGTTTGTTCTTTTGTTATTCAGTTGTGTGAGTTCTTTATATATTATGGAGATTGATCCCTTGTCAGATATATGGTTTGCAAATATATCTTCCCAGCTGGTGGGTTCCTTATTCATTTTGATCCTGGTTTCATTTGCCTTGTAGAAGCTCTTTAATCTGATGAAGTCCCACTTGTTTATTTTTTCTTTTCTTTGCCTTGTCTGAGTAGACATGGAATTCAAAAAGATCCCTTTGTGGCTGATGACAAGTAGTGTAGTACCTATATTTTCCTCCAGCAGTTTTATAGTTTCAGGTCTCACCTTCCTGTCATTGATCCATTTTGAGTTAATTTTTGTGTAAGGTGAAAGAAGATGGTCTACTTTCATGTTTTTGCAAGTGGCTGTCCAGTTTTCCCAGCACCATTTATTGAAGAGACTTTCCTTTCTCCGCTATATGTTCTTAGCTCCTTTGTCAAAGATTAGCTGCCCATAGATATGAGGTTTTATTTCTGGACTTTCCCTTCTGTTCCACTGATCCGTGTGTCTGTTTTTGTACCAGTACCATGCTGTTTTAATTACTGTCATTTTGGAGTATGTTTTGAAGTCAGGGATTGTGATTCTTCCAGCCTTGTTCTTCTATTTCAGGATTGCTTTAGCTATACGAGGTCTTTTTTGCCGCATATGAATGTAGTATGTTTTGTTCTATTTCTGTGAAGAATTTCCTTGGGATTTTGATTGGGATTGCCTTGAATCTGTAGATAGCTTTAGGTAGTATGGACATTTTAACTATATTTCTTCTTCCAGTCCAAATGCATGGAATATTTTTCCATTTCTTTATGTCATTGATTTCACTCAGTAATGTTTTATAGTTTTCATTGTATAGGTCTTTCACTTCCTTGGTTAAATTTACTCCTAGATATTTTATTCTTTTTGTTGCAATTGTAAATGGGATTGTCTTCTTGAGTTCTCTTTCTATTAGTTCGTTGTTGGTATATAGAAATGCAACTGATTTCTGTAAGTTGATTTTGTACCATTCCACTTGGCTGTAGTTGTTGATTATTTCTAATAGTTTTCCAATGGCTTCTTTAGGGTTTCCTATATATAAGTTCATGTCATCTGCAAACAGTGAGAGTTTCACTTCTTCGTTGCCCATTTGGATTCCTTTTATTCCTTTTTCTTGCCTAATTGCTCTGGCCAGAACCTCCAGTACTGTGTTGAATAAGAGTGGCGAGAGTGGGCACCCTTGCCTTGTCGCTGTTTTCAGAGGGATGGCTTTCAGTTTTTCCCCCTTGAGTATGATGTTGGCTGTGGGTTTGTCATATATGGCCTTTATTATGTTAAGGTACTTTCCTTCTGTACCCATTTTGTTGAGAGTTTTTGTCATAAATGGATGTTGGATCTTGTCAAAAGCCTTCTCTGCATCTATTGAGATGATCACATGGTTTTTATTCTTTGTTTTGTTAATGTGGTTTATCACATTGATTGATTTGTGGATGTTGAACTATCCCTGTGTCCCTGGTATAAATCTCACTTGATCACGGTGTATGATCTTTTTAATGTATTGCTGTATTGGGTTTGCCTATATTTTGTTGAGGATTTTTGCACCTATGTTCATAAGGGAGATTGGCCTGTAGTTTTCCTTCTTAGTATTGTCTTTGCCTGGCTTTGGTATCAGGGTGATGTTGGCCTCATAGAATGTGTTGGGAAGTGTTCCATCTTCCTCTATTTTTTGGAATAGTTTGAGAAGGATAGGTATTAAGTCTTCTTTGAATGTTTGGTAAAATTCTCCAGAGAAGCCATCTGGTCCTGGACTTTCATTTTTTGGGAGGTTTTTGATTACTGTTTCAATCTTTTTACTTGTGGTTGGTCTATTCAGGTTCTCTATTTCTTTTTGATTCAGTTTTGGGAGGTTGTATGAGTCTAGGAATTTATCCATTTCTTCTAGATTGTCCAATTTGTTGGCATATAGTTTTTCATAGTATTCTCTTATAATCTTTTGTATTTCTGTGGTATCTGTTGTAATTTCTCCTTTTTCATGTCTAATTTTATTTATTTGAGCCTTCTCTCTTTTTGTCTTGGTGAGTCTGGCTAAGGGTTTGTCAATTTTGTTTATCTTCTCAAAGAACCAGCTCTTTGTTTCATTGATCCTTTCTACTGTTTTTTTTTTAATTTCGATTTCATTTGTTTCTGCTCTGATTTTTATTATTTCCCTCCTTCTGTGGACTTTAGGCTTTGTTTGTTCTTTTTCTGATTCTGTTAGGTGTAGTTTGAGGTTGCTTATTTGGGCTTTTTCTTGTTTGTTAAGGTGGGCCTGTATTGCTATGAGTTTCCCTGTCAGGACTGCTTTTGCTTCATCCCATATGAGTTGGTACGGTGTATTTTCATTTTCATTTGTCTCCAGATATGCTTTGATTTCTGCTTTAATTTCATCAATGATCCATTGGTTGTTCGGTAGCATGTTGTTGAAGTCTCCACAGCTTGGTCACTTTACTGGTTTTTTCCTTGTAGTTGATTTCTAACTTCATGGCATTATGGTCTTAAAAGATGCTTGTTATGATTTTGATCTTTTCAAATTTATATAAGCATGCCTTGTTTTCCAACATATGGTCTATTCTTGAGAATGTTCCATGCACACTTGAGAAGGATGTGTAATGTGCTGTGTTTGGATGGAGTGCTCTGTGTATGTCTATTAAGTCCATCTCATCTAGTTTTTCGTTTAGGTCCATTATTTCCTTATTTATTTACTGTTTAGATGATTTGTCCATTGATGAGAGTGGGGTGTTAAGATCACCTACTATTATTGTGTTATCATCTCCTTTTAGGTTTGTTAATAGTTGCTTTATGTACCTTCGTGCTCCTGTACTGGATGCACGCATATTTAAAAGTGATGTGTCTTCTTGGTGGAGTGTCCCATTAATCATTATATATTGCACCTCTTTGTGTCTCATTACCTGTTTTATCTTGAAGTCAACTTTGCCTGATATAAGTATGGCAACACCTGCTTTCTTTTGTTTGCCATTAGCTTGGAGTATTGTCTTCCATCCTTTCACTCTGAGCCTGTGTTTGTCTTTAGAGCTGAGACGTGTTTCCTGGAGTCAGCATATTGTTGGGTCTTGTTTTTTAATCCATCCCACTGCTCTGTGTCTTTTGATTGAAGAGTTCAGTCCATTTATGTTTAGGGTAATTATTGATATATGGGGGCTTGTTGTTGTTATTTTATCGCTCTTTTTCCAGTCCTTTTGCATTTCTTTTGTTTCTCGTCCCGTGTGTTTTGGACTACCAGTTTAGTTTGGTAGTTCTATTTGGGGGTTCTCTTAGTTTTCTCTTTCTTTATCATGTGTGATTGAGTTCTGATTATTTGGTTAGTGATTACTATGAGGTTTGTATAAAAAACCCATGGATGTGATAGTCCATTTTTTGATGGCCTCTTATTCCCTTAGACTAAGTTGATTCTATCCCTTTCCTCTTCCCCTTCTAAGTTATTGTTGTCATATCTTATTCCTTCTTGTGTTGTGAGTTCGCATTTAACATGATGAGGTTATATTTATGCTAGGTGCTTACCTTCCTTTGATCTTTGGTTTTATAATTAAGTGTTTGCTAATCTATTTTGATAGAGGACTGCAATTTTTCTGGTTGTGTCATCCTATTTTCCTCCTTGTTCAATACTTTGAATCCTCTTTCTCTTTTTTTCCTCAGGGATGAGGGCATTCTTGAGCACTTCTTGTGGTGGGGGTCTTGTGGCGATGAGCTCCCTTAGCTTTTGCTTATCTAGGATAGTTATTATTTCTCCATCATATCTGAAGGATATTTTAGCTGGATAGAGTATTCTTGGCTGAAAGTTTTTGTCCTCAGGAATTTTGAATATATTGTTCCACTCTCTCCTAGCCTGTGAAGTTTCTCTCGAGAAATCGGCTGAGAGCCTGATAGGAAATCCTCTGTATGTTATTATTATGTTGTTTTTTGTCTAGTTACCCTTAATATTTTTTCTTTGTTGTTGAGTTTTGCCAGCTTTACTACTATATGCCTTGGAGAGGGTCTTTTCGTGTTGATATATTTAGGAGACCTATTTATTTCATTCACTGGTATTTCCAGGTCCTTCCCCAGGTTTGGGAAGTTCAGCTATTATTTCTTTGAACAAGTTCTCTGCTCCTTTTTCCCTCTCTTCTCCCTCTGGTATATCTATAATCCTTATGTTGGATTTCCTAATTGAGTCAGATATTTCTCGGAGAGTTTCTTCATTTCTTTTTAGTCTTAGTTCTCTTTCCGCCTCCATCTGGAGCATTTCTGCGTTGCTGTCCTCAATATTGCTAGTTCTTTCCTCCATATTGTCAGCCTTGATGCTTAAGGCTTCCAGATTTGTCTTTATCTCTTAAAAGAAATACTGCAACACAAATGTGGTATTAGAACTTGCAGCCAACTGTGCTGGGGCTCCCCACACCTGATAAAGAGACTGAAGGGCCCACAACAACTACAAGCAGCTGAGCATTACAACAGCTGGCCAGGAGCATAACTTGGCCTCCCTGGGCGCCTACAGGGAGAGCAAACAGGCCACAACAGAAGGACACACGTAGCCCACATAGGGGTCACCCCTGGAATATTGAGAACTGAGGGAAGCACACAGCAGGCCTCCTAAGCCATCACTTACATAAGGTCACCTAGCCAAGAGCAGGAGACGTAGCTGACTTACCTAATACGTAGTCACAAGCACAGGGAAAGAGGCAAAATGAGGAGGCAAAGGAATACATTCCAAGTAAGGGAACAGGACAAAACCCCAGAAAAGGAACTAAGTGAAACAGAAATGAGCAACCTACCTGACAGAGAGTTCAAACAGAGTGTTAAGGATGCTCACTGATGTGGGGAGAAGAATAGATGAACTCAGTGAGAATGTCAACAAAGAAATTGAAGATATAAAAAAGAACCAAT
>CM053548.1:4894918-4924598 GCA_028646465.1 Rhinoceros unicornis
AGATATGATATCAAAAACATAAAAGGAGGGAGGAGGGGAGTTAAAGAGTAGAGCTTTCAGACAGAGGTCAAACTAAAGAGACCATCAATTCTGTATAGAAGAAGGAAGGAACAGAGAGGGACTACTAAAACACTGAGAAAAAAAGTTAAAAAATGGCAGTAAGCACACCCACACTGTAGGTGCACTGAGAGTGTCAGTTGTGCACATTGAGAAAGTCTGTGAAGACCAGGAGTTCTGTCCTGTGGACGAAGGGTTTATGAATTTGGGAGTTCATTTGGGTCAGAACCTGAAACTGAATCTGGCTGCAAGTTTAATCACTTGTGAGAATGGAAGCCTGGGGGAGGCAGTGCTTGCATGCTCACAGGAGAGAGGAGGGTGTGTGGAGCTCCCAGAGTTCATTCCTGTGGCTGCTCAGGTGTTCTCTCCCTGCTTCCCAGGCACAAGTCCACTTTAGGGGTTATATCTCAATCAAGAGTTTTTAGACCCTAAATTGGGGAGTATGGTCAGCTTTCTGAGTGTAGGCTCTCATTGTGAACTGTAGCCAAGCAGGCTGCTTCTATGAGCTGATTGGAATATTTGTGTTTCTGTCCCTGGATTCCTTTATCAAATGAAGACTGCGGCCCTTTGATTGTAGTTTCCATTAGCACTGTGGGTTCTAAAATGTGTGTTGATTTAGTGATATGATATGAGGCAAGAAAATTGTGGAATGAAATAGAATATTCTGTTCCATTTAAACAAGAGAAGCCCTGATGTGAGATGGGTGTATTAAGTTCTCAGTTGCATTTTCCTAATGTAGATCAGTTTTTGTATGTTAACGTCCCTAGAGAAATTTGACATTTTTTTTATATAATTTTTTTTAATTTATTTTATTTTTTTCCCCCAAAGCCCCAGTAGATAGTTGTATGTCATAGCTGCACATCCTTCCAGCCGCTGCATACGGGACGCGGCCCCAGCATGGCCGGAGAGGCGGCGCGCCGGCGCGCGCCCAGGATCCGAACCCGGGCCGCCAGTAGCGGAGCGCACACACCCAACCGCCAAGCCACGGGGCCGGCCCAGAAATTTGACATTTAAAAGGCTATACTCTTCTTTAGGCAAATGAATTCCTATTATAATGGATGTGAGGAAAAAGCACTTGAATTTGTTTTCATTCATATGAGGAAGCAGGTCAAAGCTTATGTAAATCTTTGGAATTCCTAGTTTATTGCAGGGCTTAATTGCCAACCCCTAATGTCTTGTAATATGTGACTCCTTCCTGAACATATGCCCAGTGTGAAATATAATGGAGGGGCAAACTGTAATGCCTGTTGTCCTTTCTGTTACGAAAAGATTTTGTAACAATTTAAATTTTTATTGTCTGCAGTTTTATATTCATTAGTGTATCAAGGATTAAGTCTCGTGGTGGTTTCCTATGTAGAAATGTTAAAATGGGAGTAATTTTAAAAAACAAAAGCTGATTAAAAATAATGATCAACCATTGAGAAACATGTGTAGATAAATTTGTCTCCTTATTTGAAATAAGTAATGCATGGGAAGATTAAGAAATTCCTAAGAGAGGGCAGAACCTTAATGAGACTCCCTGCCTGCGCGTCCTGCCCCACTTCTCTGCTCTCACTCCAATCCCCCTCAAATGACCAGTTTTGATCACTGCTTCATCATCCTGGTTGTGTTTCTTTATGTAAAAACAAGCCAGTGTGAATGGCTATTATTCTTACACTGTCTGTTGTAATGAGTAGCCAGGGTCCACATATTTGATGTTTGGCTTCTGAAAGCTTAAGCCTCACCCCTCCCTTTTCCCCTAGGCCTTCTCATCTGGACAGGCTGATGAGAAAGCCTGGAGGCTCCTGCACTGTGAGCTGCTGCTTGCTGGGCAGCTCCTCCTGTGAGCTGTGCTGCCCTGTGTGCGTTGTTGACCCACCACGCCTGGGTTCTATAACAGAGGAGTCCTACTTGGCAGTTTCAGTTCCTTTGGGAGCAGGAGTCTGGGAATGGGCCCTCCTTAATGTGGTCCTGGGTTATGTCTTCATGGAAACTGTGTGTTTAGAGTGAAGGTGAGACTGAGGCTGGGGTTGCCTCAGCATTATGGGGGATCTGGGGTTATGAGGATGATTATACCCTGTGAATGAGGTGAGCCCCTCAGATGGTCACTGGTTAAAGAGCAGTTATCTAAGAGAGAAAGAGAAGCAGGAAACACAGCCAGTAGGTGTTGAGATTACAGAGGGCTCACCAGGGCCCCCAAGTTATCTCTGCTGCTGCCCCTGTGTCTATTGCAACAAAGATCCTGACCCTCTGGGTTATAGCAGACAACACCTGCAGTCTGAATTTAGCCCAGAAAAAGGATTAGTTCAAATCCGACTTAAGACCAAATTCCTTAAACTCTATAAAGCAACTGGTTGTTATGGAGGAGGCCTCTAACCCTGATGACAGTGATTTGAGGCTTTCTGGAGGGGAGGGCCTTACTTGTCCATAGGCTTCTGATGCAAGAACCTGCTCTAGTCCCCACACTATATGCCATTAGAGTTGCTATTGTCACCAGATACTGAGATCTCTTGAAAAAACAGGCTCTTTCAAGCACTGAGCATGTGACCCTCTACCAAGGTGCCTATTATGCCTTTGGCCATGCAAACAGCCTCCCAGAAGCTCAGCCTGGGTACTGATACCTACTTGTGATATGATGGAGCCTAACATTGGTCCTCTTGCTTATGTGACCTGCATGAGGGTCAGGGCCTTTCTTTCTTCAGTTCATTGATAGATGTTAGGGTGATGGAGGAGGTCACCCCTCTCCCAGACATATTGTTTTCCTGCGTAGTTCCTTGGGATTAACTGAATGCACAGCACTGGGGAGTGCATAGACCTTAAGGATGACAATACACATTTGTACATGATGGAGCTCAGTGGAGAGTTGCTGCTCTTCATCCCTTAATTGGGACATCCCTGATGAAGAACCTAACCCAAGTGTCACCAGATGTAACCAAATATCAGGCAATCATTTTACCACCAGTGAAAAAATGGTCTCATCTGCACATGTTCACAAACTCTTGGATAATTGTCTAAGAGGTGCCCCTTTCTGGTTAAAGAACTCTGGGATTCCCTTTAATCAGAGATACTCAAAACCAAAATCAAGGCATTCCTTGTCTGTACGTTACTAGGTCTACAATACAAGGACTCACCAGGACACTCATTATCCACAGTGGAGTTCTGACACTACTGAGAGTGACCATGGCACGTCTCAGAGAATACAGTGCCCTGCTCTCCAACAAGGCATTTGGTGGAAGTTTCCCCTCCCTTATGGGTCTCAGGCTCATAGAGCACCATACTGGCTTATTGAAATCAGTTGGATGAGAGATGTCCTGTTTCAGTCATCAGGGGTGAATTATAATGAGTCTATTTTCATCTTGTTTTTGAAAGACTTGGGTTTTCTTTAGAGCAGTTTTTCATTTACAGAAAAATTGATCAGAATTACAGAGAGTTTCCACATAACCCTTCTCTCTGCATCCACACAGTTTGCAGTCTTTTTTACATTTTGTATTTCTGCTGTACATTTGTTATAATTTCCAAACCTGTATTGATGCATCACAGTGCTCAGTGTACATTAGCATTGACTCTCTGTGTTATATAACGTATGGGTTTTGGCAAAGGTGTAGTGACATGGACCCATCATTTGTGTATCACATAGTGTAGTTTCACTTCCCTAAAAATCCTCTGTGCTCCACCTATTGATTCATCCCTCCCCCAACCCCCAAATCGTTCACAACTAAAGATCTTTCTATTGGCACATACTTTTCTCTTTTTCAGAATGTCGTATTCTTGGAATCATTCACTACATAGCCTTGTCACATTGGCTTCTTTCCCTTAGCAACAGAGTTTTAAGGTTCCTCCATGTGTTTTCACGGTTTCATACCTCATTTCTTTTTATCCCTGAACAGTATTTCACTGTATGGATGCACCACTGATTGTTTTTGTCTATTCGAGTCTTGAAGGACATCTCGTTTAAGACTCTTAACTCTTGCCAGTTATGAATAAAGCACCTATAATCATTCATGTCTAGGTTTTGTGTGAACATAAGGTTTCAGTTCATTTGAAAAATACGAAGGAGTGTGATTTTGGATCTTACTCTATGTAATAACAGTGTATTTTGTTTTGAGGGAAGTTTCCTGTCTTCTGTTTTCGGTGTACCAAATTCCATTTCCACCAGCAATGAATGAGGATTGCCTTGTAGCTTCACCTCTTCACCAATATTTGGTCCTCTGAGTGTTTTGAGTTTTATCTATTTGATTCAAGTTTTTAGTGATACTTCATTGTGTCATTTGCAGTTTTCCAATGACATTTGATGTGGAGCATGTTTTCATATTGCTTATTTCCCGTCTATATATCTTCTTCAGTGAGCTGTCTGTTCAGATCTTTTGGCCATTTTTTAATTGGGTTATATATCTTCTGACTGTTGAATTTTTTTTTTTTTTTAAAGATTTTACTTATTTATTTTTCCCCCCGAAGCCCCAGTAGATAGTTGTATGTCATAGCTGCACATGCATCCAGTTGCTGTATGTGGGACGCGGCCTCAGCGTGGCCGGAGAAGCGGTGCGTCGGTGCACGCCCGGGATCCGAACCCGGGCCGCCAGCAGCGGAGCGCGCGCACCCAACCGCCAAGCCACGGGGCCGGCCCTGACTGTTGAATTTTAAGAGTTTAAATATTTGAGATACCACTTATTTATCCGATAACTGTTTCCCAAACGTTTTCTCTTACTCTGTGAATTGTGTTGTTCTTCTCTCAACATTGTCTTTCTCAGAGCAGGAGTTTTTCATTTTAATTAAGTAAAATTTTTGTTTTTTTCTTTTGTGGACCTTGCTTTTTGGTTTTGTATCTAAAAATTCATCTCCAAACCGAAGGTCATCTAGATTTTCTCCTATGTTATCTTCTAGGAGTTTATTTCTTTGGCATTTACATCTGTGATGTGTGTTGACTTAATTTTTGTGAAAGATGTAATGCTGGTGTCTACATTCGTTTTTTTGTGTGTGTGATGGTATGTGCATATCCATTATTTCCTCTACTATTTGTTTAAAAGGCTTTCCTTTTCATTTTAATTGCCTTTCCTTCTTTTTCAAAGATCTGTTGACTGTGTTTGTTTGGGTCTATATGGAAAGGAATTGGCTCACTTATCCTTCAGCTGTTCTATACTCTCTTATTAATTCCAGGAGTTATTTCTGTTGTTATGAATTCTCTCAGATGTTTCACAGAGACACTCATGTCATATGCAACAAATGTTGTAAATTTAGCTGCAGATATTGTGACGATATTCTTTCTCAAGTGGAAGTTCCCCTCTGTTACTAGTTTATCATACATGCGTGTTGGATTTTATCAAATCCTTTTTTATTTTCATTTCCCCCTCCTTTCCTTTCTGATATTAGTAATTTCTGTCTTCCATCTTTTTTTTGGTATCTTCACTAGAGGTTCATCAATTTTATTTGTCTTGTCAAAGAACCATTTTTTTGTTTTAATTTTCTTCATTGGTTTCCCACAATGATAAGGATTTCTTTTCTAAGTTTTAAAATTTCTTTAATTGTGCTTCCTTTGCGTTTAATTTTGTTTTCTTTTTATTATTTCCTAAGGTAGATGCTTACGTTATTGATTATAGATCTTTTGTTTTTCCAGTGTATTTGTTCAGTGATGTAAATTTCTCTCTAGACACTGGTTTTGCTGCATCCAAGAACCTTTGGTATGTTGTGTTTTTATTTCATTTAGTTAAAAATATGTTTTTATTTCTCTTGAGACTTCTTTGATACTGTGTATTATTTAGAAGTATATTGTTGAATCCCCACGTATTTGGGGGTTTTCCAAATATCTTGCTGTTAGTGACTTCTAGATGAATGCCTCTGTGGTGTAAGAGCATATTTTGTATGATTTGAGTTCTTTCAAATCTGTTAAGATGTGCTCTCTGTCTCAGAGTGTGCTTTGTCTCGCTGAATGTTGCATGTGAACTTGAGAAGAATGTATATTCTGCTCTTTTTGTATGAAGTATTCCATACATTACAATGAAGTCCAGTTGTTTCATAGTGCTGTTCAGTTCACCTCTTTCCTTGCTCATTTCCTGCCCACTGGAATTCATAGTTCATAATAAAGGGTGTTGAATTCTGCAGCTATACTACTATATTCAACTATTTCTCTTTGCATTCTATCAGTTCTTGCTTCATGTATTTTGCCCCTCTGTTGTTATTCATATACGCATGAAGGATTGCTGTGCCATCTTGGAGAATAGACCCCTTTGTCAGTATCTAATGTCCCTTTCTATCCCTGAATTTTCCTTGGTTTAAAATCTGCATTGTCTATAGTTCGTATACTTATGGCAGCTTTCTTTTGATTAGTGTTGGCGTGGTCTACTTTTCTCCATCCCTTTACCCTTCATCTATCAATGTCTCTATAGTTCAAGTGAGTTTCTTTGTAGATAGTTCTTGTAGATAACGTATAATTGTATGTTTGGAAACCTGATGTTACTGTGTCTTTCAATTTTATCGAGACCGTTGATGATTCAAGTGGTTATTCATACAGTTGGATTAATATTTTCCAAACCTTTTACTGTTTTCCATTTTTACCCTTTTTGTTTTTTTCTTTTTGTCTTCCACCGTTTTTCTACCTTCTCTGGCTGAAATTGAGCATTTGCTCTGAATTTATTTTTCCCCCTCTTTTAGCATATCAGTTACACATTTTTTAAGAAACATTTTTTTGTGTGACTGCCGTTGAATTTGCAGCATACATTTACAACTAATGCACCTCCTCTGCCGAATACCACTATACCAGTTCATGTTGTGCATGTAGCTCTTAACACACTATTTCCAATTTTGCCTTCCCTGTACCTTGTCACACAGCTGTCATTTATTTCACTTGTCCATAAGCTTCTCATTACCAAATACATTGTTGCTAATATTATTTTAAACAAAGTATCATTTGTTATATTATAAGAAATATAAAATATATCTTACCTTCCTTTTTTCTTTTTCTAATCCTCTACCTTTATTGTTTATATTCTTTCTGATAAATTTTTGAACACTTCATTCAAAGTACATGTACTCGTGACAAATTTCATTAGTTTTTGTCTCAGAAAGTCCTTATTTCTCCTTTGTTTATTAAGGATAATTTTGCTTGACAGAGAATTCTAAGAGAGTATTTTTTTATTTTCAAAACTTTAAATATTTCACTCTGTTCTTTCTTGTATGGTTTTTGAAGAGAAGTCCAATTTAATTCAAATCTTTGTTTCTTTATACCTGAGGTGTGTTTCTTCTCTGGCATGTCTCAATACATTCTCTGTCTTTGATTTTTCTCTAGTATGAATGTGATATCCTTGGGTGTGCACTTTTGTAATTTATCATGTTTAGTGTTCTCTGAGCTTCCTGGATATAGAGTTTGCTGGCTATCATTAACTTAAGGTTATTTTGATGATTATTACTTCACTTGTTTGTTCTGTTTCTTTCTGTCTTTCTTTTCCTTTAGGTATTCCCAATATATCTTTTAAAACCTTCTGTTAGAGAGGGTTGCCCTAGGCTTCATGAATGTTGTGTTCTCTCTCTCGTTCCTTTTGTCTTTGCATTAGACTCTTGTGAAATAGATTTTCTGTTTGGCACAGGCCTTGATAAGTACAGAATATCTGGGGCATATTTCAGAATGCCATCTTTTTTTTTCTCTTTGCCCATTATGGAGACACTAGCTTGCCATAGGACCTCAAGGATATCATGGATCTAAGAAGAGTTGTTCATTTCAAGTTTGTTCATTTTCTTCTTGTGAGATCAAGAATGACAGCTTCTAAGTTCCTTAAATGTGGGATCAGAAGTTGGCAGGGCATCATCTGGAGTGTCTGGTCAGGAAACACTTCCTCTTGAAGATGGAGAATTAGGATTTTATGTTCTTTCAGAGGGAAGCAATGTTAAATCCTTCACATATTTTGTAATCATGGGCAAATTTAGCATCCAACCATTGTGAACTCCCTGCAATCTGCAGCTCTTAACCTGCCCCTCAAGGCAAGCAAGGCCTAGGGTCCATTGTTAGGGTTTGAGCTAGAAGAGCTCTTATGGCACATTATTATCTCACTGTGTGTTCTAAAAATTGTTGGGAACTAGCTTTGGGGCACGTGAATATAGGGATTTTATGGTCTAAGTTGTCATGCCTTCTTACTTTTGTCTGGGCTCTTAAGTTCCAAATAAGTTTTTAGCCCCATCAAATCATCTATAAAGAGAAGGGAAGAACTGAGTCTATAATAAATACTACGCAAGTTAGAAGCATTGCTTCCTCACAAGTACATTTACATTCAGCCAGCTGCCTCTCATTACTTGTAATGGCCTGGAGTACTTTAGGACAATGTGGGCAGCTGGGCTTTCTTAAAAGTTTGATTTCTACAGGCCTTTTGGACTCTCTATTTGGTGACTGGACTAGAAGAAGGAGCTTCCAGTTCTTCACTATGTTTTTGTCCGTTGAAATCTCTTGCAGATTTGACCCTCTGCCTTGTGAAGTGCCATAACTGGTGGGTAATAAGGAAGAAGATGAAAGAATTTTTCTCACAAGGGACCATCAGCCTTTAAAGGATAATATTGGTTTCATTTGTTTGGAATTTCTGTCATTGCCCAAGATTCTGTGGACCCCGTGAATAGAGAAAAATACAATGTTATGTGATCACATTAAAATGTGTATTTTCCATGTGTTCATGATGCTTTTAAATTGATGACAATACATGTACAGAAAAGCTGAGTTTTTGATGATCATGACATAGAATTAGTGTTTGGAGGTGAGAATCACATGTAACCTTCCTACAAATGAAGAATAGGTCCCCGTTGCTGTTGCACTTATGCATCCTACTCTACACATATTTATGATGTTTTAGGACTCAGTGGCCATTGAGGATGTGGCTGTGAACTTCACCCCAGAGGAGTGGGCTTTACTGGATCCTTCACAGAAGAAACTCTACAGAGATGTGATGCTGGAAACCTTCAGGAACCTGACCTCAATAGGTAAGAATGAGGACATTCACTCCATCAATTAGAGAAACAAGTGTGTCTTGCCCATCAGCATTGTTCCAAGATGTAAAATGTGGAAACAGGGGATGTTGATTAATAAACTAGAAATGGTCATAGCTCATCATGGACTTAGAATCTAAAAATTTTTCTGTAATTTGTAATGCTTTGAAATCAACTCTCTGGGTCTGCATTTCAGGAAAAGCATGGGAAGATCATGATATTGAAGATCACTACAAATACCAAGAGAGAATACAAAGGTGAGTCACACTCACAATAGGAAACAGTGTCTCACATGAGAATTCTGATATTTTATGAAATTTTAAAAAGAAGCAAAGAAAACATAATCCTTGCTTCAAATTTAGCTATTCTTAGAAATTTTTCACAAAATATACCTTCTGAAATGTGATGTATAGGTTCAGTTTTTGCAAAATAGTTCCCTTGGAAATGTATTAAGAAATCACATATAGGAATATCACTGTTTAGATAATAACAAAAGTGAAGTCCTTTTGTAGAGCATTCAGTATATTCAATTTCTGAGCATTCAGACAAGGCAGAAAACCTAAACTTTTCCTATGAATCATAATCTATATAACAAATATAAAGTCAATGAAGAAATCATTAAAAATGTGCTTCTCATTTTTTACAGAAGTCATATGGTAGGGATACTCTGTGAAAGTGAAGAGGGTAGTCAGTGTGGAGAAAACAGCTGTATTTCAAATCTCAATCTCCACAAGAAAACTACAGGAGCTAAACCACGTGACTGCAGTGCATGTGGAAAAGTACATCATTCATCCCTTATTAGGCACATTAGACGTCACACTGAACACAAACGGTATGACTCTGAAAACTATGGAGAGAAGCCATATAAATGTAAGGAATGTGGGAAAGCCTTCACTTTTCCCAGTTTTCTTCAAATACATGAAAGAACTCATACTGGAGAGAAACCTTATGAATGTAAAATATGTGGTAAAGCCTTCCGTTTATCCCATGGTTTTAAACTACATGAAAGAATTCATACTGGAGAGAAACCATATGAATGTAAAGAATGCAGTAAAGCATTCACTTCTTCCGGTTCTCTTCACAAACATGAAAGAACTCATACTGGAGAGAAACCCTATGAATGTAAAATATGTGGTAAAGCCTTCAGTTTATCCCATGGTTTTAAACTACATGAAAGAATTCATACTGGAGAGAAACCTCATGAATGTAAAAAATGCAGTAAAGCATTCACTTCTTCTGCTTCTCTCCAAATACATGAAAGAACTCATACTGGAGAGAAACCCTATGAATGTAAAGAATGCGGGAAAGCATTCAGTTCTTCTAGTTCTCTTCAAAACCATGAAAGAACTCATACTGGAGAGAAACCCTATGAATGTAAAATATGTGGTAAAGCATTCATATTCCCCAGTAAGGTTCAAGCGCATGAAAGAACTCATACTGGAGAGAAACCTCGTGAATGTAAAATATGTGGTAAAGCCTTAAGTTTATCCTATAGCGTTAAAGTACACGAAAGAATTCACACTGGAGAGAAACCATATCAGTGTAAAAAATGCAGTAAAGCATTCACTTCGGCCGGTTCTCTTCTCATACATGAAAGGATTCACACTGGAGAGAAACCCTATGAATGTAAGGAATGTGGGAAAGCCTTCAGTTATAATAGTTCTCTTCGAAAACATGAAATAACTCATACTGGAGAGAAACCTCATGAATGTAAAAAATGCGGTAAAGCATTCACCTCTTCCAGTTCTCTTCGAGTACATGAAAGGAATCACACTGGAGAGAAACCCTATGAATGTAAAAACTGTAGTAAAGCATTCAGTTCTTCCAGTTCTCTTCGAGTACATGAAAGAATTCACACTGGAGAGAAACTATGAATGTAAAAAATGCAGTAAAGCATTCAGTTGTACAAGTGCTCTTCAAAAACATGAAAGAACTCATACTGGAGAGAAAACTTATGAATGTAAAATATGTGGTAAAGCCTTCCGTTTTTCCAGTAATATTCAAGTACATGAAAGAATTCATACTGGAGAGAAACCTTATGAATGTTAAAAATGTAGTAAAACATTCACTTCTTCCAGTTCTCTTCAAAAACATGAAAGAAGTCATACTAGATAGAAACCGTCTGAATGTAAAAATGTAGTAAAGCATTTAGTTTTCTCAGTTCTCTTCCAGGAATGAAAGAAGTCACACTGGAGAGAAATCCTATGAATGTCAGTAAAATGGGAAAGTCTTTAATTCTCATGGAAACTTTCGAGGATATGTGTGAATGCACACTAGAGGAAAAACTATGTAAATGTAAAGAATGTGGGCAAGCCTTTTCTCATCCAGTTCTCTGTGAAGGCATGAAAGGATTCACTTGATCAAAACCTCTTGAATGTAAATAGTGTGGGAAGGACTTCAATTGGCCTACATCCTTCTATGTGAAACTCCCACGAAAAAGAAATAAAAATATAAGTCATAAGAGAAAGCTTGATGGAAATTAATGTGCGTATAATGTTGTAGAAAACTTTCAACATGAAAGATTTGTTATAAAAGTTGTAAACGTATTGTGTTTACCAAGCCTCTTTCTCAAAGTGCAGCATTGAATTGTGGATTTCTATTAATAACTTTCAAAATGAATACTGAGGTGAGATAATTCTGTGAGTCATCCTTCGTTAGTACTACTGAAGATTAATAGGTGGTGCTTTTTTCTTAAATCAGTTAATGATATTTTCTCTTTAATTCTTTTAAAATATTTTAATTGTTCTGTGTTAGGGGCCCATTGAAAAATGATGGTTTGTAGTCCATGGGTTTTTTTTAATGGCCTTGAATTGCAGTTCCCAGATATGCCTAATCCATTGTGCATTTTGTACCTTTATTAGAGAAAGCTCCTGTTCTGGAGTGGTGGGTATAAGAGCCTCTTTTTATTTTCCACACTATTAAACAGTTGGAATAAATTGTTATGTATGGCAAGATTATCAAAGAGTATACTTTATTGTGAATTCTTATTTTTATATTTGGGCCTTTGTTCTTTGTCCTTCCTTCTGACTGGTATTTGGTGAATAGATTTTGAATTAAGTAGAGGCCTGTGATAGGGCAAGAAAATCTAGAGCTGGACACATCACCCCTGTATTGTGTTATGTCAGTGAGGGTAATAATAAGAACTAGATCTTTAAAAATCCATCCCCTTTGTGGGTTCCATGATGGAATTCACCAATAGCCTCACTTGCATGAGATTTCAAAGGCAGAAGCAAACAAGGCATTAGTCAGATTTTGGAGCCACCATACAAGGAGAGAGACAGTTATGTAGGAGCTTCAGCGAAACCATCTTGCATCCCATTTTCTGGATTCTTTGCCTCTCGAGTCAACAGTATCTTTAAAAGCACCACCCACTGTTTGATTTTCATTTTCTTACAGGTGAATTTTCCACTGATGTTTTCCCAAGTTTCACATCAAAGATCCATTAGAGTTAGGATTTTTCTGTAAGGCCTCTGTAAGTCCATAAGGAAACTAAGTCAGACTTATGGTTGGGAGTATTCTCTCGGTGACAGCTGTATAAGGTCTAATGTGCCTAGGAAACACTTTATGCTGTTAATAGTGCTAGTGAACGTGTTTTCCTGATTCACCATGACGTCTACAATGTGCAATAAGAAGAAGGAACTGGAAGTTTGTTTCTCTGCTGCATTGTGCAGTGGCTGCCTTAACCCAGTTCTTCCACATGAGAACAATCACCTTTCTCATGTTATGAAGACTATGTGAATTTCCTGTTGTTTGTATCTGAACATATTCCCTCAATATGTTTTCAATAATGTTTGATTGTATATCATTTAAACTAGTACATTTCCTTGAGAAATGAACACTTCTGTAGTTGTTTCATTGATATGTTTTATCAACTGGTTTTATTTCCTCAGAATATATTAAAATTCCTTTTAATTATGGATTTTCAGATATACTTTGCAATTTTCATTTTATCAGCATATATTATGTGTAAATTTTGTCATGTGCATACAAATTCAGGTATTCTTTCCTCAGGCAAACTTTATTTTTTATTCTTTTATACTTGCAATTTTTGTCATGAATCTAACTTCTCATTTATACTTAACCGAAAACTAAAAAATCATGGTTTTTTCAGTGCCTTTTCCAGTGACCTGCAGGATTGCACCTGTAATCAAAGAGAGGGGTGTAGTGAATTCTAATAAGATTGACCACAGACCATAAAGGACTGTGAGGTATAATAGTGACAGAGTGCTCAGAAGCACTTCTTACAAGATTTTGGCATGTGATTGTTGATTTGACTGCTATTCAAGTAAGCGGGTCATTTTTTGTATTGAATGTTGTGAAGAAGTAAACTTGATTCTATAAAGTTTATCACTTTATCTTGGTAAACATAATCATTATTTTCTAGAAGGCAGAAACTATGTAGTGGAGCTAAAGTTAATTTGTAAGAAATTCCAGGGGCCGGCCCCATGGCTTAGTGGTTAAGTGCGCACGCTCTGCTACTGGTGGCCCAGGTTCGGATCCCGGGCGCGCACCAGAGCACCGCTTCTCCGGCCATGCTGAGGCTGTGTCCCACATACAGCAACTAGAAGGACGTGCAACTGTGACATACAACTATCTACTGGGGCTTTGGGGGAAAAATAAATAAAATTATAAATCAGGTTGTGTGGACAGATCTTTAGAAATACTATGGTCCTAAATCATAAAGTGTATCCCAAGTGGGTTCTGCCCTGGGACGTCCTCACTCATGTGCATCAGCATCAGTTCTTTTCACTGCCATCCATAGGCCATTTCCGGATGTTCATTTCCCAAATCAAGCCTACCGTGTGCCCACTTACTTGGAAACATCTTTAGAAATCCACACGTGTCCCCCGCTGGAACATTTCTCTGAGGCAACAGGAGGAGCTGTGAGCTGAGAGGGGGACAGAAGCAGTGGTAGAACCCATGTCATGGGCACATTCTGTCAGCTGTCAACCACAGCAACCACAGACATCCCATATTTATCGGATCTGCTTGCTTACTTTTTCATACACACTTAGAAATGGACTGACTTTGAATTGGGAAACAAAGGGCTCTAGAAAACTTTGAAATAGCTGTCCCTCCATTACCATCTCCCTTCGCTCACCCTTTTGCCATAAAGGCTTTAGCAGCCTCCCTTTATGCATCCAAGAGTCCCTAAATTCACAGTGGACATAAGTTGCCCAAGGCATTCTTCTACCAGAAGTACATTCCATTGATACCCTGTCAGGTTTCGTTAATGTAAAGACAATTCTCAGAACTTAGCAAAGCACTTTACTATTAGTGGTTTACATAAGGGTACAACTCAGGAGCAGGCAGAAGTTAGAGATGCACAGGGCAATGTAGGGCTGTGGTATGGATGAGGGGAGTGGAGGTGGAGGGGGCTGCAGAGATTCCACATCCTCTCTGGAAACTCCACCCTTGCAGCACATGGATGTGTTCACTAACCTGGAAACTCTCTAAATTGTCTTTGGGGTTCTAAGGGAGGTTTCATTACATGGGCACAATTTATTCAATCATTGGCCATTGGTGATTAACCCAGTCTCCAGCCCCTCTCCTCTCCACACACAGGCTGGGAGCTGGGTCTGTAAGTTTCAAGCGTCTAATCGAGGCTTGGTGTTTCTGGTGTCCAACCCCATCCATCTTGAAGTCATCTAGGAACTGGCCAAGAATTGCCTCATTCAAACAAAAGACACTATCACCTTAACACTCAAGTAATTGCAAGGGCTTCAAGAGATTTTTGCTAGGGTAAAGATCAAGTATCTTTCTTATCATGTCACAGGAGGTTAAGTCCAGGGACACAGGCTAACTAAAGGATTGAGTCCAAATCACTGGATTAGAGAACGCTGCTTCTCAGCCCACACCTACCTCTACATCAGCTGGGCTCTTGTTTAATAGTAATGGACTACAGTGAAAAAACTAGATGCTTCTGGTAAGATCAGGAGGAAGGCAACAGTGTCCCCTCTCACCACTCCTAGTCAACCCTGTACTGGAATTAGCTAATGCAATTAGACACACACAAAAATAAGAGATATACAGATTGGGAAGCAAGAGATAAAAATGTCTTTGTGGCATATGACAAGGTTATCTATGGAGAAAATCTGAAAGAATTTCCAATAACAATGAAAACCCCTTGAACTAATACAAGAGGAGAGGAAGGTTGAAGGATAAAACGTTAATATACAAAAGTCAATTGTTTCCTATTGGTCATAAGGGAATATTTTCGGATGACATGCCTACCCAGACTAGGGAAACTAAAGAAAAAATAACCCAGTGGGACTGGATTAGATTAAAGAGCTTCTACAAGACAAACGAAACCAGAATCAAGATGAACAGACAACCCACCAGCTGGGAGAGAATATGTGCAAAACATACATCTGAAAAGGGGTTGATCTCCATAATATATAAAGAACTCACACAACTGAACAACAACAACAAAAAAAACGATCAAAAAATGGGCAGAGGAAATGAGCAGACACTTCTCCAAGGAAGATATACAGATGGCCAATAGGCACATGAAAAGATGTTCAACATCATTAATCATCAGGGAAATGCAAATCAAAACAACACTAAGACATCACCTCACGCCCTTTAGAATGGCTATAATCACCAAGACGAAAAACAACAAATGTTGGAGAGGATGGGGAGAAATAGGAACCGTCATACACAGCTGGTGGGAATGCAAACTGGTGCAACCTCTATGGAAAATGGTATCGAGATTCCTCAAAGAATTAAAAATAGAGATGCCCTATGATCCAGCCATCCCACTACTGGGAATCTATCCCACGAACCTGAAATCAACCATCCAAAGAGGGTTATGCACCCCTATGTTCATTGCAGCATTATTCACCATAGCCAAGAAGTGGAAGCAACCTAAGTGTCCCTCGACTGACGATTGGATCAAGAAAATGTGGTATATATATACAATGGAATACTACTCAGCCATAAAAAAAGACAAAATCGTCCCATTTGCAACAACATGGATGGGCCTGGAGCGTATTATGTTAAGTGAGATAAGCCAGAAAGAGAAAGACAAACACTGTATGATCTCACTCATATGTGGAAGATAAACCAACACATGGACAGAGAAAACTGTATTGTGGTTACCAGGGGCATTGAGGGTGGGCGGTGGGCACCAGGGGTGAAGGGAGTCATATATATGGTGATGGACAAACAAAAATGTACAACCCAAAATTTCACAATGTTAAAAACTATTAAAACATCTATAAAAAAAATAATAAATAAAATAAGTCAATTGCTTTCTATAGATCCACACATATATAGTCAACTCATTTTTTTTTTTTTTTTTTGTGAGGAGGACCAGCCCTGAGCTAACATATGCCAATCCTCCCCTTTTTTGCTGAGGAAGACTGGCCCTGGGCTAACATCCATGCCCATCTTCCTCTACTTTATATGGGATGCCGCCACAGCATGGCTTGACAAGCAGTGCGTCAGTGCGCGCCCGGGATCTGAACTGGCGAACCCCGGGCCGCCGCAGCGGAACGCGCGCACTTAACCGCCTGCGCCACCGGGCCGGCCCCGTCAACTCATTTTTGACAAAGGAGCAGAGGCACTGCAATGGGATAACATATTCTTTTCAACAAATAATGCAAAAAAAAAAATAATCACAGACTTTTCATAAAAATTAACTCAGAATGGATCAATGATCTTAGTGTAAAATGCAAAACTGCAGCACTCCTAGAAGATAACACAGGAGAAAGAATAATAATATTCTGTTTTATGCGTGTACCATGTTTTGTTGAGCCATTCATCTGTTGATGGACACTTGGGTTGTTTCCACTTTTTGGCTCCTGTGAATAATGCTCCTATGAATACAGGACACAAATATCTGTTTGAGTCCACGTTTTTTATTCTTTTTGGTAAATACTCAGAAATGGAATTGCTGGATCATATGGTGACACTCGGTACTTTTTGAAAAAGTGCCATGCTGCTTTCCACAGTGGCAACATGATTTTACATTCCCCCCAGAAGGGTACAAGGGTTCCAATGGGTGTCTTCACTTTCTTGATGGAGTCCTTGGAAGCACAAAAGTGATTAATTTCAATGCAGTTCAAATTATGTTTTTTTTTTACTGGTTTTGCTTTTGGTGTCATATTTAATAATTCTTTGCCAAATCCAAGGTCATATTTTCTCCTCTGTTTTTCCTAAGAGTATTGTAGTTTGACCTCAGATTTAGGTCTTCAATCTATTTTGGTAAATTATTGTATGTGGTGTAATGTAAGGATCTGTTACCACCCAACATGGGGCCTTCTGCTCGCTGCAAGACATGCCAATAGTCAAGAGGCAAGGTGGTAGGAGAAAAAGGACTTTTTTATTACAGCTTGCTAGCAAGAGGAAAGATGGCCGACTCATGTCCAAAAGAACCATCTTCAGGGGGCACAAAATCTTACAGCAGTTATATAGGCCATTGGGTTATTGGGGAGGGGGTTAGGAATGGTGACCTTCTGGTATTACAGACTGGGAGTGCCACACCAGATCTTTCAGTTTTCACTGATGATGGCTATCAGCATAGACTCTCTGTTTGGGCGTCATCGCATTCCTAAGGAACTCAAAAGAACAAAGTTGTCATCTTACCGCAGCTGGGAGGCACATGCACAAGCGGGGGTCGTAAAATCTACAGAGCAGTTAGATCTCCTGGAGGGTGCATATCCAGCTGGGTTAGTTGGTCAGAGGTCGTTCAAAGTTACAATAGAGTTTTTCCTTTCTACAATATGGCTTCCCTTATGTCAACCTTGTCTTGAGCCAGTATCAGGTCCAACTTCCTTACTCTGCATGAAGCTATCCAGTTGTCCTAGCACTCATTTTCATAAAGAATATTCTTTCCTCATTCTTGGCACCTTTTTTGAAAATCAGTTGGGTGCGGCCCGCCCGGCGCGGGGCTCGGGGGCTGGCAAGGCGACCGCCCCGGGTCCAAGGGCTCAAAGCTTCTGCCCGCTCCCACATTCAGGCATCTCTCGGGACAACTGGCACAAGCGCCGCAAGACCGGGGGCAAGAGAAAGCCCTACTACAAGAAGCAGAAGTATGAGCTGGGCCGCCCCGCCGCCAACATGAAGATTGGCCCCCGCCACATACACACAGTCCGGGTGCGGGGAGGCAACAAGAAGTACCGCGCCTTAAGGCTGGACGTGGGGAACTTCTCCTGGGGCTCCGAGTGTTGTACGCGCAAAACTAGGATTATTGATGTTGTCTACAACGCATCCAACAACGAACTGGTCCGCACCGAGACCCTGGTGAAGAACTGCATCATGCTCGTTGACAGCACACCATACCGACAGTGGTACGAGTCCCACTACGCACTGCCCCTGGGCCGCAAGAAGGGGGCCAAGCTGACTCCTGAGGAGGAAGAAATTTTAAACAAAACACGATCGAAGAAGATTCAGAAGAAATATGATGAAAGAAAAAAGAATGCTAAAATCAGCAGTCTTCTGGAGGAACAGTTCCAGCAGGGCAAGCTTCTTGCATGCATTGCCTCAAGACCAGGCCAGTGTGGCCTAGCAGATGGCTATGTGCTAGAGGGCAAGGAGCTGGAGTTCTATTTGAGAAAAATCAAAGCCCGGAAAGGCAAATAAGTCCTCCCTCCTGTCTTAGTTCATGTAATAAAGGGGTTTATCGTTCTCTGAAAAAAAAAAGAAAATCAATTGACCATAGATGAATGGTTTATATCTGGAGTTTCAATGAAATCCATTGATCTGTGTGTCTGGCCCTGTGTCATTACCAGATACCTTGATTACCATGCTGAGTAGTCAGATTAGAAATCAGGAGATGTTAATCCTACTTCTTTGTTTTACTTTTCAAGATTGGTTTGGTTGTTCTGGTTCTCCTGCAGTTCCATATAATTTATGAAACAACTTGCTAATTTTTGTTATCAACTTAAAAAGCCAATTTGCCTGTTATTTTTATCTCAAAATGAGTTTATTCAAGAGTAGCCAATAGCCAGTACTGACTGAAACCAGCAAACAGTTAGCCATTGATGATTAAGCAGCTAGCAACTATGGGGGATCAGAATTGGCCCCCACTCCCACTAACTAACCAAAGGAGTTTGGAATGGGAGGCCTGCCCCCAGAACAGGCCATCACCATAGACATCTCTGGTATCTGGGTAGGTCCCTGCTAAGCCCATTCTGAGTTCCGGTTACCCTTTATAAGAGACATTTACATTTGTAAAGAAAATCTCCGTTTGTAAAGGTATCTTCTTCCCTGTACCAGGAAGAAGCGGGGCATGGCCTTACCTAGAAACTTATGAGAACGGAAGATGAGGACTTAAATCTGCATGATAAACTTACCCATTGTTAACTGTGCTGGTTAGGTAATATGCTGACTCCCACTAGGTTCCTATAGGTAACATCCCCCTCGAGCTGGGATCACCATGGTAATGGGTGTTTGAGCTATTTGTTTTCAGGAACCAAACCCCTTGTCCACTTCAGGCCAGATTGAGACCACCAACCCATCGACTGGGCCCATGCAGACATGTGTCCGATAAGCAGACAAGTGTCTGATAAGTGACCTTTTGACTGTAAGTGGTTGGAACTCCATCCTCAGGGCACACTAATGCTGCCATTCTGTGGACATGCATCCTACGAAGAGGCATGAAGCCTGACTACGCTTTCACAGATCATCAATTACCTCTCTCTTCTCACCTCCAATCATTTCAGACCCCCTTGTCCCCCACCCCATAAATATGCCTGAGTTCCTATTTTCAGGGAAGTGGATTTGAGATTCATTCTCCCATTTCCACACTTGGCTGCCTTGTGATTAAACCCTTTCTCTGCTGCAATCTCGTTGTCTCCGTGTTTGGCTTTCTGGACGGCGGGCAAAAACGGACCTGATGCAGTAACGTGATGGCCTAGTGGTTAAAGTTTGGTGTTCTCCACTTTGGTGGCTCAGATTCGTTTCCTGAGTATGCAACCACACCACGTCTGTCAGTAGCCATGCTGTGGTGGTGGCTCACATAGAAGAACTTAGAACTATCATATACAACCAAGCACTGAGGCTTTTGGCAAAAAGAGAAAAAAGAGAAAGATTAGCAACAGTTGTTAGCTTCAGGGTTAATCTTCAAAAAAAAAAATCTGCCCTTTAAAAAATAAAGAATAGCCCACAGAGTTGCAATTTGGGATGTGCATGCTATGGCAAACCATAGGCGAATCCAGCAAAGAAAGAAAAGCTGCTTCTATAGAGAAAAAGGGGAAGTAGGGAAGGGCTGTTCTAAATGAGTATCCACTGGGGGAAGTAACAGCTCAGGGCAGCAACGTCTTCTCAATGGCCGAGCGGCAGCATTTCTCTTTGGCTGGGCTGTTGCAGGGTGAGAGGAGAAATCTTCCTTCAGTAGTGACGTAGTTTTACTTCCTATCCACGATGAAAGCCATGAACTCTTCCGGTTTGGTGTAATGGAGGATGTGTGGTAGGGCCTGAGAGCTCCCCATACAGGCCTTCCCAACTCCAATTTAGTTAAGGTTTATTTTATTAACTTTCACAGTATAAAGAAGTCAGCTGATGTTCTTTTTTTTTTTCCCCCAAAGCCCCAGTAGATAGTTGTGTGTCATAGCTGCACATCCTTCTAGTTGCTGTATGTGGGACGCGGCCTTAGCATGGCCAGAGAAGCGCTGCATTTGTGCGCGCCCGGGATCCGCACCTGGGCTACCAGCAGCGGAGCGCACCACTTAACCGCTAAGCCACGGGGCCGGCCCTCAGCTGATATTCTGATGGTGATTTTGTTGAAAATCTAGATCGTTCTGGGAAGTATTGCCATCTCAACAGTGTTAAATCTCAGGATCCATGAACATAGGCTATTTTCCCTTTTATTTATTTATTTGTTTATTAATTTATTTTTAGAATTCACTCTTTCTTTTTCTTGCCTCTTGATTAGGGAGTAATAAAGAGAAGAGAAAATGATGGCATCACTCCAAGGTCTTTCCTCATCTTTAGTAAAGATTGACAATGTCTAAATATCCAAATCCCCTCCCAACCTCACCCCATTCCTTTTAATTTCCACAAATGCAAATCAAATTTTTGGCAATAGAAAAGTTTAATGGGTATTACTAGAAATCAGTTTCAGGAAAAATGTGGGTAGAACAGGGTTTTTCTCCATATACCCTTAGAATTCTTGCAGCTCTGTAAATGACATCCCCCTGCATGTATGTACGTTCATTAATGACCATCCAATAGCAATGGTGCTTTGTTTGTAAATTTAAAATATATAAAAGTATATCATAATTTTTTTGTCACTGTATGATTATCATAAATGTGCATTTTTTGAGTCCACTCCCTTTCATTTTTGTTTTTTATTTTTACCTTTTGACCCCCTTCACCCATTTCTCCCACTCCCCACCCTCCGCCTCTGGCAACTACAAGTCTGTTCTCTGTATCCCTAAGCTTGGTGTTTTAATTTGTTTGTTTTTTGTTTTTTTTTTAGATTTCACATATAAGAGAGAACATACAATATTTGTCTTTCTTTGTCTGACTTATTTCAGTTAACGTAATGCCATCAAGATCCATGCATGTTGTCACAAAAGGCAAGATTTCATTCATTTTTTATGGCTGAATGATATTCCATTGTACAAGTATGCCACAATTTCTTTATCCATTTATTTATTGATGGACACGTAGGTTGTTTCTGTATCTTGGCTATTGTAAATAATGGCGCCGTGAACATGGGGGTGCATATATCTTTTTGAGTTAGCGTTTTTGCTTTCTTTGGGTAAATACCCGGAAGTGGAATTGCTAAATCATATGGTAGGTCTATTTTAATTTTTTGATGAACCTCCATACTGTTTTCCATAGTGGCTGCACCAATTTACATTCCTGCCGACAGTACACAAGGGTTCCCTTTTCTTTACATCCTTGCCGACATTTGTTATTTCACACTTGTAAATGTTTATTAATTTTTAAATGATGTTTTGCAGTTTTCAGAGTAGTTTCTACTTCTTTTGTTATATTTATTCCTAATTTATTTTTGATGCTGTTATAAATATATTACTTTTGTTAAACTTATTATCAGATTGTTCATTGCAGTGGATAAAATACAATTTATTTTTATATTCATATCTTGGATCATACAAACTTGCTGTACTCGATGATCAGTTCTAATAGATTTTTTTAACGGATTCCTTAAAGTTTTCTATTTACAAGATAAGTCAGATGCAAGTGAAGACAGTTTTACATCATCTTACCCAGTCCAGCTTCTTTTTTGTTTCCTTTACTTGCAAAACTGTTCTGGCTAAAATCTCCAGTACATTATCAAATAGAAGTGGCAAGAGCAGACATTCTTGTTTTGTTCCTCATTTCTGGGAGAAAATATTCAGCCTTTCACCATTAAGTATAATATTAGTTGTAGGTGTCTTGCACTTACTCCTTATCAGGTTCAGGAAATTTCCTTCAAATCCTGGTTTGCTGAGTTTTTCTGTCATTGGAATTTGTCAAGTATTTCCTCTGAGTCTATTGAGATGATCAGGTCATTTTTGCTCTTTATTAATATGATGTATCACATTAATGGATTTTGAGAGGTTAACCCAACCCTGCATCCCTGGAATAAGTCCCACCTGGTTGTGGTATATAATTCTTTTAAGATGTTTCTGGATTAGCTACTAGTATTAGTTGAGGAATTTTTGTAATTTTATTTATTTATTTTTTTCCCCCAAAGGCCCAGTAGATAGCTGTATGTCACAGCTGCACATCCTTCTAGTCACCATATGTGGGACGCGGCCCCAGCATGGCCGGAGAAGCGGTGCGTCAACCCCGGGATCTGAACCCGGGCCGCCAGCGGCGGAGCACACGCACTTAACCGCTAAGCCATGGGGCCGGCCCAGTTGAGGAATTTTTGGATCCATGTTCACAAAGGAAAGAGGTCTGCAGTTTTTTCAGTGATATTTTTTGTCTGATTTTGATATAACACTGGCTTCACAAATGAGTTTGAAGTGTTATGTTAATTCTGTTTTGGGGGGAGACTTTGTGAAGAATCACCGTCAAAACTTTGGATGTTTTGGAGAATTCTGCTGTGAAACCCTCTGGGCCTGGGCTTTGCTTTATGGGTAGATTTTTGTTTACTAATTCAACCACTTCGCTTCTTATAATTCTATTCAGATGTTCTGCTTCTCCATAGTCATCTTTGGTAGTTTGTGTATTTCTAGAAATTTTTCCATTTCATCTAAGTTATCTAATTTCTTTGCATGCAATTGTTCATTTAACTCCTTTATAATCCTTTGTATTTCTATAATCTCAGTAGTAATATCCACTCTTTCATTCTGATTCCAGGAATTTCAGTTGGCGTTGTTTTTCTTCAGGTCAATCCAGCTAACTTGTCTATTACTTCCCCATTGGAAATCTTGTTGATCTTTTTATAGAACCCACTTTTGGTTTCATCGATTTTCTTTACGGGTTTCCTATTCTCTCTTTTCTTCATCTCTGCTCTAATTTTTATTATTTCCTTGTCTCCTTACTTTTGCTTTGGTGTCTCATCCTTTCCGATGTGTTAGATCACATGTTAAGTTATTGATTTGAGATCTTTCTTCTTTGTTAGTTTAGGCTTTTATGGGTATATATTTTTTCTGTGTAGTGTTTTTGATGTAGCCCATAAACTTTGGTTTATTGGATCCTCATTTTCATTCATTAAAAATGCGTTGTATTTTCCCTATTGATTTCTTTGACCCATTGGTCATTTAAGAGTGTCTTGTTTAATTTCTTCATATTTGTGAGTTTCCCCAAATATCACAATATGCTGATTTCTAATTTCATTTCATTGTGGTCAGAGGTCTTTGTATTTTAATTTTAAATTTTAGATTTCCAGGTATTTTAAATTTAATGAGATTTTTTTTATGCTGAGGACTTGATCAACCCTAGAGAAAGGTCCATGTGTTGTTGAGATGAGTATGTATTCTGTTGTGTAAGAATGTGTAAGAAGTTGCACACCAGATGCCAAAACCCTTGTTCATATGCCCCAGTAATGATTCCACATTTGGAAAACAGCTATAATTGACATCCCAATCTCTTTAGCTTTGTGATATTCTAAACTCACTCTCCATAGTTTTCTAATAAACAAACAAGCAAGTTAAAGAGGAAGATGGTTAAAAAGTACCCCCAGATATCTCATGTCTTGGATGATAGAACTTACCTCTGCCATTCCTCCATGGACAAGGTGTTCCTTCTGGGTTACTATCTTTGTTGGGAAACAGATCAAGAAGCACTCACATGGCCTTTCTGCCCAGAATATCCCTCATTAAAAGCGTTAGGAAACCAACATAGGTATTTTGTGCATTAATAAGTACATCTGTTTTCATTAATATTAGGTCTAATGAGCTAATCTATTTTCATAACTTTGTTAGGCATTTATCATTTATAATTTTGTAAGGTTTGTTCATGGCCTTTGAACATGTCTATTGGAATATTCATTATTTGTTTATGTTACTAAGAGCTATTTAAAATGTTAGTGATAGCATTTTTCTCTATATTGTTATTGAAAACAATTTCCCAGGTGGTGTTTCTATATCTTTTATTATTATCAATGATATATTCACATTTTTTAGTTTATCAAATCTATTTAACTTTATTTACATTTTTCTTGGGATGTCATGCCCTCTCCTGTATAAGGATACAGAAATACATTCTGATGTTTACTCTCACTATTTTCTTTTCATGTTTTTTATTGTGTAACTCTTTACTCCATAAAGAATTTATTTGGATGGAGGAGACAGGAGAGTTATAGACTGCCACAATTCATCACCTATTTTGTTACCTCCTTCTGTCTGTTTATACACCATCAAGGGTTCATCTGACTAGTCCGCAGTTTCTCAACATTGACACTACTGACACTTTCGACAAGATAATACTCTTTGTTAAGGTGACTATTTTGTGCATCATAAGATCCCTAGATATCTGAGGCAGTGCTACCCACCTCCGACAGTTGTGACACCCCAACATGCCCCCAGATATTGCCAAATGTGCCCTGAGAGGCAAAATCATCCCTATGATAAACAACTGGTCTATTCTTATGGTGGCAACAGACCATTAAATTATCACAACTCATTAATTTTGTAATTAGTGCAACTGGTGAAAACTTGTTCTTCTTCATTCTTTATTTGCAATAATTTCCTGAATACCCTTTGGAGTTATTTTCAGAGTATACTTTAGAATTACAGTACTTTGTGGCAGAAACAATGATCCTGATGGAAATGTCTTTAAAAATGTAGCTGCACGTAGAGAGGTCTTCATCTTAGACTTCAGGAGTCTTCCATGCACCAGAGTTGATTATATTTCCATGGAGGTGATGCCTCTGTCACCTCATCAGGAAACATTCAGAATTCTCTGCATATAGATCCCACATGTGCCATTAACCCCAAACCTCCAAATTTCATATATATTTTGCAGGACATGTGATTTTAATTTTATAATATATGTTGTTATGTATAAGGTATGTATTTACACAATGTTCAGCAAACTGACTCCTTCATCAGTTTTAGTAATTTTCCAGTTATTTTATCTTTAACTTCTCAAATAAACAATGCTGTCATCTCCAATAACATTATTTGCTTCTTTCATCTTATTCATCCAATTGATCATTGTGTTTTCTGACGTGAAGTTAGAGATGAAAGCAATGATAAACACTCAGAGTGAAAAGAAACATCTTTGCTTGTTGTTTGGGTTGGTTCCTCCTTTCCATGCGATGCCCCTCACACACCAGTTCCTCATCATGCTCTGCTCACAAACGTCTTCTCTGAGCACTAGGATGGCCTGGCAGTCATTGTGCCAGAGAGTGACTGTGGGATTTTAACACCAAAAGGTGACTAAAAATACTGTGGCACCATCTTCAGATTTCAACCAAGGGCAAGAGCATCTATTCATAGTGGAGATTTTAATAAGGTTAGTGGGGAAGAATAAAGTTGTTTCTGATTTGCACAACGGTGTCTGTCCTAGTCAATGAGTCATTTGTCCTAATTTCATAATAAGAGGTGAAGTGTGCTCAGTGGCAAAGCTTGGTGTGAGTCAGGCATCATGGTGATGAATTGGAGCACCTGTGTAAAGTCAGACAAGTCACTTAGCTCCCCTAAGTCTCATTTCCCTCTCTTATCAAATGGGATTGTATTAGTGCTTCCCTGTTAGAAGTCTGTGAAGATGAAAAGTCATGAGCCAGTCCAGCTATGGTGCTGAGTGCAGTGCCTTACACTTAGTAAGCCCCCCTGAAGTGCTTTTAATGTTAAGTGTCCACATTCCTGTTGCTATTCTCACTGTCATTCTCATCGTGATCTTTATCAAGTCTTAGACAGCAGACCTTCTTTCAGGGGAATCTACAGCATTTTACACTGCAGGTGACCCAGTCGTTCCTTGAAATGTAAGGTTGCAATTGGCCTTTAAAACTACAGAGAACTAAGGCTTTTAATAAAGTCCTGTGTTGACTATTTTGATTTCCTCTTTGCGTGCTTACTTTCCCATACTTTGAACTCTTGACTACATAAATGCTGTGATAATTAGTTTTTGGTACTTCATGCCTTCCCAGTAAATAGAATAATTTAGTTGATCCTTCTTCCCACTACTGCCTGAAGCACCATGTCATAGTTCAGTCAGACCATGAAGAAGATTATTTTTAAAGTGCAAACATGTATCTTGCTGTTGTGCCATTTAAAGGTGCTCTATGCTTCCCAGCACAAGAAAGGTCAATTGCTCTCTTATTTTCATTCAGAGCTAAGAGTATGTTGGTTCAGAATCTCAAGAGTTCTCTGGGTGCAGCTGGCTCCTCCATGGAGGGTAAGGAGAGACTGAAGAATGAGGCAGATAACTCCACATTGGGAGGTGGCAATTTTAATAAGCAAGGGAACTAACATCTGAGGCTTGTCTTAGGTGGGGCAAGATGAGTAGATCTCCACACCTGCCCACCAGAATCTTAAAAGTTGTATAGAAGCTTTGACAGGGTCTAGTAAGGTCTATGGTCCACATGGTCTCAACAGCACATTATTCTCTCCAGGCTGCATCCTTGAATTGGCTCTTAGTTCAGGAACATTGGGTGGAATGTATATTCCAAGGACAGTGGTGTGGTTAAGAAGCCTCTGGTTGCCCAAGTCCAGCTGGAGGGTTAACCAGTAGTCATGTCCTCACAGTGACCTCCTCCAACAGAGCAGCTTCCGGAACCTTGAGTTCTTATGGGCTTCCCTCAGTGCAGGTGGATGCACCAAAACTCTAAGTATATTTTGGCCCTTGTGTTTGCCATGATGGAGATTAACAGGAATCATGTGCTCTTACCAAACACAACCTTAAGGTATCATGTCTATTTTGCTGACCACAGTGATTAAAGGACCTTTGAGAGCACCATGATGTGACCTCAAGACAGAGCCAGACTGTCCCTAATGTCACCTGTGAGAAGCAGAACAATTTATCAGTTCATCAGTGCAGGAAGCACATCCCCAGTTTCTGCCCAGATTGGGCCACCACTGGAACTGTACAATTCCCACAGGTGCAAATGAAAGTAGGGTGGGGAAGGGCAGTGATGAAATGTTTCTTCAGCACCATGTTTCTGACAGTGTGTGAGAGTGCAGCCAGACATGTGCATCTTCCCAGGTGAATGCACTGTTGGGGGAAGAGGGAGAAATCCCCCTCTGCCTTTTCCCTTAAGGTTCTTCTGGCTGGCCAAATAATTAACAAGACAGCTTAGCAGGAGAAAATAATACCAAGTTTAATAACATGTATACATGGGAGAAAGCAGGGACACTGCATTTCTCAACACAATAGCAGAAATTCTCATCTTAAATACCATGTTCAGCCAATGACAAGGGAGGATGTTGGGGGTCGGGGGAGTCAGTTACAGGAAATGACCACTAAAGCACTGTAAACAAGAGTAAGGTTATTATGCAGATTTAAGGCCTCACGTTGCACATTGATAAGTTTCTAGAAATGAGGTCGTCCCCCCTCTTCCCAATACAGAGAGGGAGATACCTTTACAAATGGAGATTTCCCTTATAAATGTAAATGTTTGTCTGGCAGCTCCTCGCAGGGCCATCCAGAGAATGTGGCCAGCGAGACAGAACTTCCGAAAAGATTGGCTTGTTGGTGCCTTTCCTATTGTAACATCTGTTTTACATTATATTACAGCCATCAGATAGAAGATCTGTTCCAGGAAGGAGTTACTATGTCAAATTCTTTAGGCAGTTAGTGGGGGAGGTCAAATATCCATCAGAGAAAACAATCAAGGTAAAGAGATAGATTTCAGGGTGGCCAAATCTTGATCTCCCACAGCACATTCTTAGTATGGTGTGTCCTTTATTTGAGGTACAGATGAGGAGTTAGGAGATAAAACAAAAAAACCCTAGGCATTCCTGACATATGAAATCAGAGTGATTTCCAGTAAACCTGCTTCTAGACTTTTATTTTCCAGATGGTTCTTAAAGGGAAGATGGAAAACAGATAAATAAATGGAAACATCTTCTCCATCTCTCAGTGCTTGATTCTGAATATCCATGGACCTTTTCTTCCTACATTGGATGGGAGACCGATGGATGATGTTGCTGCCTAGCAGTGTTGCCCCTTGTATGATGAGCACTGGTTGCAAACTGGGCTGTTCTTTTCTCTCTTCATTGAGATCAGTTATGTCTCTTTGGCTCTGCCCCTCAGTTTCCACCTGTCAGATGGCCTCTAGGGATGCTTCTCTGTCTCTGGGCTTGGTGGAGTTATTGCTGCAGTTTGGGTGGACTTTGGTGGGGCTGTTTGTCTGAGATGATATTAAAGGTGAGCACTTCCTCAGAGAATTGGGAGAAGAAATGGTCAGAAACGGTATCCGCGCATACTATATGGAGAGGATGCCTGTCACAGAGTGATTCCAGCACTGTCAGAATGAATGTTACTCTCTAGTATCATAGACTCACCAATCAGGGAGATGATTATTTAGATGAAACCCAGTTTTATGATAAGTCTCATTATAGATGGACTAAATAGTGTAACCACAAGTAAGGGGTGGATCATGACCACAGAGAGTGGTCTCAACATGTTTACCCATTGTTGAGAAAGAGTCCCTGCTTATATTCTCCATGGGATACACATATTTTCATATCAGAAACATTTTTTAAAGTTAACCATTCTGAATACCCAGAAGTCGTTTTCTCCTGAAATGATGGCTTGTTCTTGGTTTTAATGCTCTTTTTCTGAACCTGACTGAAGTTCTGGAAGGATGCCCACCTAATGCATCCCTGGTATCTGTGCCTGTGTACCTATTTAGCAAAACTATGTCAGACTCCAGTTGTCAACAAAGATCAAAATGTCGAGAGACTAATTACTGCAGATGACGAGGTGACTTTTAATTGCGTTTGTAAAAAGACCACAGTTCCAGGAGGACCCTCCCGGCACTACTTTTCAATGCAGATCTCCCTGTGGAGGACAAGGTCTGGCGGGCATTAGGCTCAGATACACAGCTTTGACGGGGCTGTCACTCAGGCAGGAGGGGGCGAGGTCTTGTGAGCTGTCCAATCAGAGGCGGCGCTGGGGCAGGTGGGTGGGACAAAGGAGTCGAAACACCGGGAAGTAGCTGCTCGCTCCTTCCGCGCTCGGGATCCCGTCCTCCGCCATTAAAGCCCCCACGGTGCTCTGCCGCCGGCTGTGTGGCGCTGTGACCGCTACCAGATCGTAGGAAGGAGGCTACAGAACCGGGGAACTTAGAAATGGTGAGAGTTTGGCCCGGACGTTGGGGCTGGGGGAGGAGGGT
>CM053548.1:4924698-4942514 GCA_028646465.1 Rhinoceros unicornis
TCCGAGTCTGCGGACCCGAGTCCGCGGGGGCGCCGCTCGGACCTCAGTCCCCTCCGGCCGCAGCGTGGGGGCGGGGCCGGCAGCCGGGACCCCGGGCGTCCTGTGGTCACTGCGCGCGGCGACTTCGGCCCCGGAGCCTCTCTGGGCAGCTCTGCGCCCGCAGCCCCGCGTGTCCCCAGATGGTGCGGTGACCGCGGGGAGGGTCATCAGGGACAGTCGTGACTCGGTGTCCATGGTTCGTGCGTGGGAGGAGCTGTGGGGTCCCCAGTCCCTCCTTTCTTCCTAGGGGGCACCTATTCTGAATTTTCCATTTATTTGGGGAGCAGGGTCTCAAACCACGACATTGTCCCCCCAGTCTAGGTCTTCCTGGTGCTGGCACCAGAGACCTGAATTTCCAGTCCCTCCCAGAATTCGCAAAGCCCACGTTCCCATCTCTGATGCACAGCATTATCAACTGTTTGTCCTCCTTTGTCGATTTGAAACAGATCCAATATTTTAATTGTTTACCATTTTTTCACAGTCAGTGGATGGCTGTTTCTAAAAGATTTACTTTGTGTGTGTGGATATTTGACATGAGTGAAAAGCGGCCTATAACCAGCTGGAACTACGTGGTGAGAAATCCCTGTGCCCCTCCCCCCAGGATCTTTCCTGAGCGCAGACAGCCTAGGGGAAGTCCTTTGGGTGGAGTTTCCTCTTGAGAACATTTTTCGACGAGCTCTCCTGTCAGCTCTGTCCCCAAGTTAGTTACCTTTAAGAGATTTATTCACTTTATTTTAGTCTCAGTTTTTCAATGAATAAAAATTGATTTAATCAATACAAAACACAATGGAAAATATTTCCAAAGAGGCAAGAAAGAGGTTGTGGAGGATCAGAATTGGCCAACCTAAAATGTGTCTGTATGAGGATTATTTTGGGCGGGTTACTTTTTATTTATTTATTCATTCATTCATTCATTCATTTATTTATTTCCTCCAAAGCCCCAGTAGATAGTTGTATGTCATAGCTGCACATCCTTCTAGTTGCTGCATGTGGGACGTGGCCTCAGCATGGCCGGAGAAGCAGTGCGTTGGTGCGCGCCCGGGATCCAAACCCGGGCTGCCAGCAGTGGAGCGCACGCACGTAACCGCTAAGCCACAGGGCCGGCCCCCAAGGGCTGGTTACTTTTAAGAAACTGCAGACGGGGAAGAAGCTCTGAAAATCAGGTAGAAGTTACTCTTTGTAAGGGACATTTACATTTGTAGGGAAATCTCCGTTTGTAAAGATGTCTCCCTCTCTGTACCAGGAAGAAGGGGGGATGACCTTATCTCTAGAAACTCTTATCAATGCAGAAGGCAAAGACTTAAATCTGCATAATAAGCTTACTCTTGTTGAGTGCTTATCTCTCATAACTGACTCCCTGCTGCCCCAACACCCTCCTTTGTCTTTAGCTGAGGATAGTGTTTAAGGTAACAGCCTCCGCCATTGGTGAGTTGCTCAGTTTTCCTGGGTCTCTCCGAGGTATACGTGTTATAAAGCTTTGTTTGATTTTCTCCTGTTCTGTCTCATGTCAATTTAATTCATAGCCCAGCCAGAAGGACCTAGAGGGTAGAGGATTTGTCTTCCTCCCCTACAAGGTGAATTAGAGAAAAATGAATTATACTAATATTTGTTTGCGTGTAATCCATTCTTTCTCTTTTTTTGTCCCATCGTGGATAGTAGTATTCTGAGATCTGTTCTTTAATGTTGGGGTTGTGGGAGATCAAGCTTTGGCCACCCTGAAATATATCTCTTTACTTTGATTATTTTCTCTGATGGACATTTGACCTCCCCCAAACTGTCTCAAGGAATTGAACTCTGGGTGTCAACAGACTGGCAGGGTCCTCGCTAAACCCATTCTTTTCAAAGTCTGTTTACCAAATATTTACATTTGTAAAGGTATCTCCCTCTGTGTGCTGGGAAGGCGGGGGATGACCTTATCTGTGAAAACTCTTATCAGGACGCAAGAAGACTTAAATCTACAACCTGTTGATTACTATAATTCCTGTCTCTCCTGCCACTTTCTCTATAGGTGACCCTGCAAAGCATTGTCTGACAAACATTTACATTTCCCTCCTCATGTAAATTGTCTTCTTCCCCTCTGAAATCTCAAAACACCACACATCTGCCAATATCCTCCTTTGTCTTGAGCTGAAGATAGTATTTAAGATGAGAATCTCTGCCATTTTGTTGCGAAATTCAGTGTCCCTGGTTTCTCCCACGTATACATGTTATTAAACTTGGTATTATTTTCTCCTGCTAAGCTGTCTTGTTAAGTATTTGGCCAGCCAGAAGAACCTTAAGGGAAAGGGCAGAGGGGGATTGTCCCTCTTCCCCTACAGGGGAGTTCAAAAGTTCAAACTTTCCAGGAGTCAGACTTGCAGACCTGAAGTGCTCAAGTTGATTAATAACAGTTTCTTGCCATGGAAGTAACAATTAAGTAACATTATTTTTTTCCAGCATGCTTTGAATACTTCTGGGTTTTCTTGTTGAGCTCGCAAAGTGCGTTACAATCTTCTTCCCTCCTTTCCACATAAACACTGGCTTTGAGTGATTTTATTGAATCGTTCAAACACTGGGTTCATGTTCTGTAAAATATCAGTGTGGTCGAAAGCAAGTCCAGTGGAGGACAGAGGTCTGAGGCTGATGACTCCAAGATACGACCCCCTTGAGCCTCCAATGGAAGCACTTGAACGTCCAGTTGTTCTGGGGGAGCTTCCCCCTGCAGGTGTCCTCCCTGCTCTCCCCCACCTTGACAGGAGCCTTTATACTGAGAGAAGCTGCAGAGTCCCGGAAAGCTGGGGGTGCACCATGCGATGTTTTGTTGGAGGAGGTGGGGCGAGGGAGGTGATGCCCTTTCTGAGGTTGTAACATTGCTTCACTTGGGCCTGTTTCTAGATACGCTTTTTTTTTTTTAATAATTTTTTTATTATTATTTATTTATTTACTTTTTCCCCCAAAGCCCCAGTAGATAGCTGTATGTCATAGCTGCACATCCTTCTAGTTGCTGTATGTGGGACGCGGCCTCAGCATGGCCAGAGAAGTGGTACGTCGGTGCGCGCCCAGGATCCAAACCTGGGCCGCCAGCAGCAGAGCGTGCGCACTTAACCGCTAAGCCACGGGGCCAGCCCACACGTTTGAGTTTTCACAGTGTAGGGGCACACAGAGGGTAATTTGTGCACATTGAGAAAGTCTGTGAAAGTCACAAAATCTGTGTCCTTGATTTTCCTGCATAAATTTGGGAGTTTATTTGGGTCACAACCTTAAACTGATTCCTGCTAAGGTGACAGTGGCCAAGTGTGGGGGTTTCTCATTCGTTGAATGTGGGGGTTTCTCATTGGCTGGGCTGTTGTTGGGCAAGGAGAAATTCTTCCTCCTTGCTGAGGTCTGTAAAGTAAGCTGCTTCCTGCTGGGGAGTGGGAGGGACACTTCTTGTTTGGGGTCTGCAAGGTATGATGAGTAGCACTGGGTGAGAGTTTCCCCTTCAGGGCTTCCTGACTCCATTTTTAATGTGATTTCCTGTATTTCTGTTGACATTTGCAACCTCAGGTGACTGTGAAGTGAGGCAGTGGCAGAACCCAGAACCCCTGTCATGAGGCACAGGCCCCTGCGTCACAGTACTCGCCACTGTCACATAAACATCACCTCTGCACCAACAAGCACAGTTTCACAATATTGTCAATATGACCAATAATGGCTAAAAGAGAGGCCCTGCCTATCCCAGCTTTGGGAGTCCCTCAGGTGCCCAGCTGTACCTGAATCCCTCTCCCTGAGATCTCTGGCACATTCCACCCTGCAGTTTCAGTGGCTCATGTGCTGACCAACCACAGCTCCCTCACCTCAGAACCCACCTCCAAAGTGAGTTTGAGGAACACCCACCAAGGCTGGTGGTTACTTTCTCTGGAAGAGGTCTCACCCTGCAGAGTTCCAGCCCTGAGGCCTGTGGGAAATGGCGATCTCAAGCAGACCCTCCTCAGTCACAGGGCCCCTCCCTTCACATGGCTCCCAGAATGCAACGGGCACCACACCAAGGGAAGTCGGGATTTACACCCCTCCTGAAGTGTGCAGGCACAGGTGATGCCCCCTCCTCTGCCCACTGTTTCTTGAAGGGAAGCAGCAGAAATGAGCCAAGCCGTGTCCCAGTGTGCTCTTGCAACAACTTCCTCTGATTCACTGTGTCCCCAAGGTGATGTCTCTGTGTCTGGAGATCTGGGGTCTGAGGTCCCAAGGCCTCCTCCCCCCATCAGTGAATGTTCCAGGGCAGGGCAGTGGTCAAGGCTTTGGTGAGGACGGCCCATGGGGCTGACCCCCGTGACAACTGTGTGCAGGTGGGACATCGTGCCTGGGTGATGACGCAGAGAAATTTGTTGTCCCCACTGAGCTTCCAATGGGAAAGCAAAGTGAGGAAGGGGCATGTGGTGAGGGGCGTGTTTCTGGAAGTGATCATAGCAGCGTGAGGGGCTGGAACACGATGATCACTGCAGCCATTTTGGGCCCTGACTCTCCCCTCTTCAGGGCCTGGGTTGTGTGTCTCTGGGCCATTATCTCTGAGGGTTTGTGAGACTTTGGGTGTCTGTGTGTGGGTGTGTTCACATGTATGACCAGTGAGAAAGCCTATGTGATTTTGTATGTCTGTCTGGGAGCTATGTGTATATGTCCTTAAAATCTGGAATGCTTTGGGGGCCGGCCCGGTGGCGCAAGTGGTTAAGTGCGCGCTCTCTGCTGCGGCGGCCCGGGGTTCGCTGGTTCGGATCCCGGGCGTGCACCCACGCACTGCTTGGCAAGCCGTGCTGTGGCGGCGTCCCATATGAAGTGGAGGAAGATGGGCACGGATGTTAGCCCAGCGCCAGTCTTCCTCAGCAAAAAAAGAGGAGGATTGGCAGATGTTAGCACAGGGCTGATCTTCTCACACACACAAAAAAATCTGGAATGCTTTTATTTCACTTGGTGCCTAATTGCCCTGGTAGCACCTCCCTCACTGTGTTTAGTTGATCTGATGTGAGCAGATAAATCCTTGTCTTCTTTCTGATTGTGTTAATCATGTGTTTTATTTTCTGTCTCTTAAGACGTTTTGACATCTTGAGGGGCCTCTCAGACATAGGGAGACACGGCCCCTCCCAGGGGGACATAACTCCACGTTGGCAGTGGACAGCCTGTCTGGAGCAGGCCTTTCATGTGCACACCACCCGGTCCAGTGCCCTGTCCCTACAGACCTGCTTATCCACCTCTCACACACCAAGACGATATCTCCCCTGCCCTAAACCCACCCAGAGCCAGGTACCAGATGACAAGACCGTCTCTATGCCCCAAACCCTGCTGGAATTGTTCAAAGTAGCCAATCTGCTTACACTCTCCTGACCCGTGTTTCCTATGGAACCCCAAATAAAGACTTTGGCCCAGGTTTTTGTCTCACTCCTGATTCTGCCTCCTGAGCAAACCTGATGCATCCTCTGTGAGCCCGCCTGGCGTGGCATGCCCCCTCCTTTCGGGAAATATAACTAATAAAATATTTAAGTGATATCGGCCTGTCCATGTTGTGACTTAGTTACCACCATAAATTGGAAACATCAAGGGTACAAATTGGACACTGATCCTAAGGAGAAAGGGTTCAGTTACGATGGTGGAGCCACCGTGGGAGGACTGAGTGAGGTCTGTGGGATTATGAGTCCACAGCAGAGGTGACGTTTACCAGGGAGCCTGCAGCAGAGGACATGGGTGCTGAGTGAGGAGATGCTCACCTTTGTCCCCTCACTGAGCTCACAATAGAAAAGCAAAGTGACAAAGGGACAATGCGTGATGAGTGAGTTTCTGGATGTCTCTATAGCAGTGAGGGGGGCTGGAACATCGTGACTTGCAATTTTGGGCCCTGACTCTGCCATCCACTCTCCCATTTTGTATTTTTTGTCGAGATGTACTTTTTGTCCTGTGTGGTGTCAGGAAGGGTGAAATCCCTTCCCCATCTGGAGGAGCTGAGACACCCTCTTTGGGGATTGGTTTGGGAGCCAGAAGACACCCCTCTACCAGGTGGGATGGGAGTGAGAACAATGCATTGTGTGCAAGTCTGGGCCTGTGAGGATATTTGTGTGAAGCTTCCATGTGAGCGTGTGTGTGTCTGTCTCTCTATGAGCCCTGATATGCAGGAAGTATTGGTGTGACAGGCCTTCTGATAGGTGCTCTTGACACAAAATAACCAATAACCATTCTATAGATGAGAGAGAGAGGTGAGTTTTTCTTGATCCAGAGTGAGGATTATAATCAGGGAAGCCCTTTTCCAGAAAGGAAGAAAGTATTCCTGAGAAGCATGGTGTTGAGTAGAGTCTTATACCTTTTAGGAACAAAGAACATACATTAAAAGCACCCAGAACACATATTCATCACAGTTTCAAAGAGGAATTCAGTTGCAGATTTGCAGGTCAACAGGACCCTGATGTCAGGAGAGGGATTAACATTGGTGGGCTTTACCAATAGGGCAAAGGAGGGGAAGTTTGCATTCTTATCTTGAGAGTGCCGCGTTCTTTATTTCACTCATGAAAGCAGATGGACTATGTATGTTTGACAGGCCTTAAGTCAGGCCTTTTTTAGTTCATGCCAGATATGTTCTGTACCTGAATAGTTACCCCATAAACCTCAAAATGTGACAATCCCTTGTCAGTGTTTTGGTGAACAAAGCAAAGCAAATATCCTTGTTTACTTGAAATCTGACATTTTAGGAGAAAAGAAAGAAGTTATATAAATAAAAGTATACCATGTGTCTGATGGTGATTGGCCCTAAAGGGTAAAGTGGGGCGGAGTGCTGAGGGCCGGGGCTCTGTGTGTCTATGGGAACATCTGTGTGTCTCTGAGCCATTAACTCTGAGGGTTTGTGTTTGTGTGTCTGTGTCTGTCCTATATGTGCCATGACAGGAACTGTGTGATTTTGTGTGTCTGTCTGTGGAATTATATGTGTTTGTCCTTTGAAATCTCTTATGCTTTTTCCTTTGTTCTTGCCTAATTGCCTGGTAGCACCTTTCCTACCATGTTGGGTAGAACTGGTGAGAGCAGACGTCTCTGTCTTCTCTCTGATCTTAGAGAGAAAGCCTCCAGTCTTTCACCATCAAGAATGATGTCAGCTGTGGGTTTTCATTGATGCTTTATTTCATGTTGAGGTAGTTCACTGAGGGAGTTTATTGAGTGTTTTCCTTGTGAAGGGGTGTTGAACTTGGTCTGTTGCTTGTTTGTATCTAATGAGATGATCCTGTAGTTTTTGATGTTGATTCTACTAATGGTTTCTTATGTTAATTCATTTTCAGATGTAAAACCAACGTTTCTTTCCTGTGTTAAATTCGACATGGTTATGCTGTTTAGGTGATTTTATATATTGCTAGATTTACTTGTACTAGTATTTTGTGGAGTCTTTTTTCATCTGTATTAAAAGGAGATATTTGTGTACTGAATTATAATGTAGTATAAAGTATAAATTATCTAATGCTGCATATAGTGTGTATCTTTGTGTGTATATGTGTATATATAGGAGAATTTAGAATACAGTATGTATATGTGTATATATAAATAATATGTTATATGTAGTGTATTACCTATATACAGTATAGGTAGCATATATTGTACATAAATAGTATATATCATAGATAAGTAGAATATATTGTGTATAATTAACATATATATAATTAGTTTTGTAGTGTATAGTATAGTGTTAGACTTTTACAGAATAGTATGACAGTCTTAGTCTGTAGCATAGTGGGTATCATTACCATGTCTGTCCACAGAATTATTAAAATAAGCCATTCACATCCTCCCATGGGAAATAGGGGCCCCTCACTGTCTTGATACTCCAAAGACTGCTTCCCACACCCATCTGTTTGCAACTGAGGTGTCAGTATGTGTTTCAGAAATTGTAACTAATTTGTCAGCCTGAGGGTTGAAGTGAGGCTCTGTCGTTTGATTTTTAATACATGCAGAGATGTGTTTGATCCCTTCTTACGTATTTGAGTAATCCTGAGCAAGATTATCCCAGAGTGCTTCCTCCCAAATGGATGGCCTTGGATAAGTAGCTGGTGTTCTTGTTGCCAGGCAGCTAGACCGTGGCCAATGAGCTAAGAGTCTAAAAATGTGAAGACGATGTTGACCTATGGCCAGGGCATCCTCCAGCATGAATGCCTGGATGTTGACTAATCCTCCTGCCCATGAGGTCATGTCTTTGATCAGGGGTGGCCTGGTTAGGGACCATCATATGATGGTCATATGACCACCAATGATATGAAAATAGGTGCAGGATTTATTTTTACCTGAATGAGAAAGGAAAGCATATTTCACAAAGTAAACCACATGTCCTTTGCATATCAAAAGGAAGAAAAGAATATGTATTTTACATTGCTTCTTCGCATATAAATGGTGAAAAGACCTACAAGAAGTGATTTACGTTGTTATCTACATGAGCATGGAGAATCTAGAAGCCAATGCTAGAATTCATGCTAGGACCAGACTTTAGGCACAGTTTTAAATCTCAAACTGAGTTTTTGAAACTTGATATTTACAATAAACGTTTCATGATAAACAAAAAAATGTTTATTAGCCGTATTTTATTTTTAATAGTGTTGAATAACAAAAATTCAACTGATTTTTTTTTTTTTTTTTTTTTTTTGTGGTGAGGAATGCTGGCGGTGAGCTAACATCTGTGCCAGTCTTCCTCCATTTTGTATGTGGGACGCTGCCACAGCATAGCTTGATGAGCAGTGGGTAGGTCCACACCATGGATCCAAACCTGCAAACCCCCGGCTGCCAAAGCAGAGCATGCAAAGTTAACCTCTATGCCACTGGACTGGCTCCTCAACTGAATAAAATTTAAAGATCTAATTGGCTTTATTGAGCAATCATCAATTGGGCAGCATCCCATCTTGCAAGTAGAGAGGAGCTCTAAAGTGTTACAGAAAGGCAGGAGAAGGAAGTCATAAACAGACAAAGAAAGCTTATTTCAGGCAAAGTTACCTTCCTTTTGGGACAAAAGGGTCTTATCAGGTGGATTACTTCGTCTTCCTTTGGGGATTGGAGAGGGCCCATGTGGCAGATTACCTCATTGGTGCTGTCCAGAAAATCCTAGACTGACCAGTTAGACCACATTCCTGGGGAAGGTGGAAGCTGCAGTTAGGTTAGGTGGTGAACCCTGGTTTGGTGAAGTGGGCATGGCAAAAGTGACTCCACTGGTGCCTGTGATTTTCTTTTCCACAATTTCCCCATTTGTGATTGGACTCTTAGCTTAACTGAGAGATGTGGTCAATATTGAAGGCATTAGCGCCACTCTCAGCTCCTGCTCTGACATTCTCTGTTTTTGTTGTTCCTTTCAGTAGTATCCAGAGATCATGATGTTTTTGCTTAACCCCTGTGACATTCACAGGTCAAGCCTTCATGTTTGCAGTCTTACTTCAGTCATCTCTTCATTCTTTTTTTTTTTTAATTTTTATTTATTTTATTTTTTTTCCCCCAAAGCCCCAGTAGATAGTTGTATGTCGTAGTTGCACAGCCTTCTAGTTGCTGTATGTGGGACGCGGCCTCATCATGGCCGGAGAAGCAGTGCGTTGGTGTCCGCCCAGGATCTGAACCCCGGCCCGCCAGCAGCGGAGCGCGCACACTTAACTGCTAAGCCACGGGGCCGGCCCTCTTCATTCCTTTTCTGATGTTCCAGTCTTAGGGAGACAATTTGCTTGCTGCTTAGCATCTCTGAACATGCATTTGAAACTTTTGAGGGAATACAATGCACCAGAGAGTTTATCATAATTACAGTGAGCAGGGTAGTTCTGAATATCTGGAGTGCACTTTGAAGCCATGTCCTCAAGACCCAAACCAATCAAAATCAAATGAGTCAAAGAAAGATCCTATTGAAGGAGTCATCTTTTAAAAGCACCCAAGTGGCTGGCTCAGTGAATTTATGTAATTGAGTTTCATCTTCCCCAGAAGTGTTACTTCAGGTGCAGTAGGTGGTGTTGGCCACAGCACAGACTCCTCCTTGCTCAGCTAAAAGATAATCAAGGGCCATCCTCTTACCAAGAACAACTTTGGCCAGAAAGTAAGGATTTCAGTTGGGCAGCTCTTGTCTTACCAGTGTATTTTGCAACATCTTCAAGAGTTGAGGAGAGGTTTTCTGGTTACACTGTCATTTACATTTACTCCTAACCAGGGAAGTATGGCCCTGTCAAAGGAAGTGAATCCTGAGTCTTGAATGTGTCCTCATAGGTCCTTTCTCACTCAATGATGTAAATACAGGGGAGTCCACCAGTGAGGTGTCTTAGTCACTTGTGAAAACTTAGGGGCTCAGTTAGGTAACGTCAGAGGCGTTGCCCAGTTATGTGCCAGCCATCCAAGCATTCATAGGTCTGAGGAGAATGATAACTACTACAGCCGAAGATAGCTCCTGTGAGGGCACAAGCCACTCGCACTAAGGTGGCACTGTTAATAGATTCGTTCACAGGAATTGTTGCATTTCCCCATTCAAGCCAGGAGTCCATTAGACTTTCTCCTAGCATAAATTAAAAAGTTTGTCTAAATTCCAGAGGTTCCTCTTTTTACCAATGGCCTGGGTGATATGGATGATGGCATTATCTTTCCAGGTCAATGCCAGACTAAAGGAAAGAAAGAAAAGAAGTAAGGGTTTTAGGTTTAGCCAAAGTAGGAATTCTCGATCTGGTATCTTAGAAGGAAGCAGTCTACATTGATGTCAGCTGCTTCTCTTGCTTGTCGATTTGATTTGGAGGTCTCCAGCATCTGTACAGGACCAGAAGCCAGGTGGAGCCTTCTTCAGCTGTGAGGTGTGTATCCAAGGTTCAAGTCCCTGAGGTTTTGCTGTCGTCTGGGTAGTGAGGAGGACCTGGGATCATTTTTTCCAAGGAGATTTAAGAGCAGTCTTTATTCTTACCAGCTCATTTTTATGATCTTAAAGTTATTAGAAATTTATACTTGTCAGAAAATCCTTTCCTTGAATCTCCTTGAAGATGAAGCACATTTGCCAGAACACTTTTGTAAAAGCATCAGAGTAAAACAACTGTCTGTAAATGACAGACTTAAAAATGCCCATGGTTAAAGATCTTGTATGAGTTCATTAAAATGGAATTTACAAGAAAAGTTGGTTGTTTTTCAAACAGAACATTTTAAGATAATAACTGAAATTATGACTGCTAATATTATACCAGAACGTATCAGATTTCCAGGAATTTCACACAATTTCTGGAACACTTGGAACATATACCTATATGGACACAACACGAAGATACTTACTATTACTTATTTGAAAATGCTTTCCATGTAATTTAACATATCAAGATATTAGTTTAACATAATTTTTATAAGGAGAGAAGAAATCCTTTGAGATGTTCTGGGGCCGCTTGGAAAAATCCAAAGTCAGTTGAAAGTCAAAGACTTCATTTAGGATTTGATTTTGAAAAGTTTGTCAAAAATATCAAAAAGTTTTAGATACTTTCCAAATTAGGATCACAGATCGTTATGAAACAATACTTGCTTATCTCTTTGACTAAAGTGGCAATAGTAGATTTTAAAGGGAGATACAAAAGCTTCCATAGTTTTGAGCAAAATTTAGCTCTTTTAATATCTAGAGTACTTGGTTTCGGTAATCAAAGACCTGATGAAGACCACATGGAAGTTAGGTGATTATTTTGAGAAGACACAAGATCTTTGTTTTTATTTTCTAGGCAGATTACTTAAAAAGTAAGGAAACAATCTTTATATAATCTCTGATTTTTCAAGAGCCCACCAATAGTTCAAGAAAACTTAGTCCTTTTAACAGAGAGAAAACCAAGTAATAATTTTGCACCAGCTTACTTTTGATATTAAAACTCATTTACCTGATTAAATTTATTCCAACCTTACCCAGCCCTGACTACACATAAAATTCCTTTTTCTTTTTTAATTTTACCAATTTTAATTACATATATTAGAATTTTTAACCCTCTAAAAATTTTAATTTCTAGTGAAAACTAAGAAGCAAGCAATTATGAACTGTCTTTGACATTAGCATTCTGTGGATTGGCAGACATAAATACTTTTTATAATTTCTAGAAAGGTGCTTCCTCAGAGGAAGATTTTCAGCGTGGCAGAAGACATGTTTTACTAATGGATCCAAATATCTTTAATTCCTCTGTAGAAGGAAGCAGAAATGGATAAACTTATGTTAAGTCATTGTTGCACTATTTTTCCTTATTTGGAAATGATCTGGATATTCAGTGAATTTAACTGAACTCGTCATTTAACTTAACTCAGGAAAACTTTCAGGTTACAGATTACCAAAAATATTTGGGGAGACTATTTAAAAAGTACACTTGGAACATTTTATCTTACTTATATCTGTGTAATTTGCTTTTTCATAACAACTAAGTTTAGATTACCCACAAAAACGTCATTACACATTAGAAAAAGTCAGCCATCATCCCAAACTAGTTTTTCTTGCTGACAAATTTTGTAAGAGATAACATGAATTCATTTGATTAATGACTCCAGATGGAATAAGTGTTGTGTCTGCATTATATTCAATGTTGATAACTCTAAGGACATGTCTATTTTAGTTAAAAAAACAAATTTAAACCAGCTTTTGTACCAAATATTTTCCCATATTGTGTGAAGCTAAAAAGCATTTGGGTTAGTTTCTATTATATTTTTGAGAATTTTATAAATACTCGGTGCTTGTTTGTTTAAGGTAATTGAATAGAACTATTCACAAATTAATTTTAGTAATACCATCCACAGGTGAAAAAATACCACATATCTACAAAACATACAGACACATACAGAGACCTTACACTTTTCATTTTAAAATTTTAGCCATAAGACAGGTACAGTAATGTAAAACTCACTAGTTATTAAGAAATTGGATCTAAGTTGTTTTTCTAGAAGATGGAATAAATTAAGATTACCTGCTCAGATGGGTAAAGCCTTTTCACTGATATCTGTGGAGAAACACTAAAAAGATTTTTATTTGCCAAAGTTTCAAATGACTTTTCATTTTTCTTCTGGTAATTAGTACTTCCCTGAAGTTCATACTTTTAACAGTTGCATCTCAGAGGCCTAGGGAAGCAATGCAAGTTTCTCCAAGAAGGACTTTGAAATCCTAAGGCCAATAATTCTTAAGCCTTTTGAGAAGAACAGGGGAGGTTTTGGGATTGGCAAAAGGAACTTTTACTGCCTTGAGAGCTGCATTTGTAGTTTTGCAAGCATTTGTGAGATCAGGACAGTTGCTCTCAATTCTTCAAATATAATTGGGTTGTAGCCTAGATGCTAAAGGGCTGACACCCATCCATCTATGTTGGAATGGTTTTCTTTCCCTCTAGGTACATTTAGCTTAGAGGAGGAGGCAAAATTTTTTTCTATCAGGCTCTGAATATCAGCTTGCAATTTGGCCAAGTTTCTGGTTGTAAAGTTATAAAATCCTTTGGAATATCATGTCAGGTTTCTACCAGGACAATCCAGGACAAGCAGTGAATACTTCTGGCGATATTGAACAACCACTGGACTCAAGGGGTGTCCCAAGGAGGGTACAAAGGATATTTTCTTTAGAAGATCTAGAGTCACTCCCAAAGATAGCCAAAGGAGAGAAACAAGAACTTGCATATCCCAGGCAGGCAGAAAGTCAAGCAGGGTTTTAGGACATAAAACAAGGCAAGCAAGAAGGCAATAGCTAATCCTGGGAGAGGAAGGATCAATAACTAACTGGTCTGGATTTGGAAAAGCAGGGACAACATGAAATTTTATTTCCCTCTCTTGCCTGGGCGCTACAGACAGTGATGCAGGAGAGCTGGCTCTGGTAAGAATTCTCACCCAAAGCCGGCATTTGCCACTTCTCCCAGGATCTTATCTGCAGGATCCAAGTTGGGTTTAAAGTAGTGGGTGTCTGGGGCCATCCTGGTGGCATAGTGGTTAAGTTCTCGCACTCCGCTTCGGCAGCCCGGGTTTCATGGGTTCGGATCCCCAGCGCAGACCTACGCACCGCCTATCAAGCCATGCTGTGGCAGGAGTCCCACATATCAAGTAAAGGAAGATGGGCACGGATGTTAGCCCAGGGCTAATCTTCCTCAGCAAAAAGAGGTGGATTGGTAACAGATGTTAGCTCAGGGCTAATCTTCCTCACCTAAGGGGAAAAAAAAAGAAAAAAAAGGAAGTAGTGGGTGTAGCTCTGGTATCTATCAGAATTTGGCAAGGTTTTTCACTAATTTTAATTGTAGTTTCTCTTGGCTGTTTAAGGGGATAATGTAGTAGTTCGCCAGAAAAGCCCTCAGAGTCCTGTCAACTTTGGGAAGGACCTATATGGGGGCCCACTTTTTTTTTTTTTTTTTTGACATTGAAAGAAGATTTATTTAGGAGGCATTACAGTATGGCTAAGTCACCAACAGATTATAAAAATTTAAAGTTTGGGCCAGCCCCTGTGGTTAACTTTGGCATGCTCCACTTTGGCGGCCTGGGTTCGGTTCTCAGATGCAGACATACACCACTTGTCTGTCAGTGGCCCTGCTGTGGCGGCGGCTCACATACAAAAAGAGGGAAGATTGGCAGGGGATGTTAGCTCAGGATGAATCTTCCTCAGAAAAAACAAAATTTTAAACTTTTATTGAATGATCTACATGTAACAAAGATTAAAGCAGAAAACTCTTATCGCAAATTAGATTTACAATCTTTCCGGAGGCTTTGGATAGTGCAAACATAATAGGAAAAGATGGTTTTTTCTTAATATATATGCCATAGACTATTTATACCTACCTATACAGATGAAGGCTATTGGAATCTTTAAAAGGGGTTAAAGTTTTTAGTATTTTTCTACTTCTGCCTAACTTTTTAAATGAAAACACATTAAATATATCCCTAGAATTCAGCTCCCATTAGGGCAGGGATATTTGCCTGTTTTGTTTTTCTGCCATGCCCACTGGCTAGCAGAGTGCCTGGCACGTAGTAGGTATTGATATTTGCTGATGAGTGACTGAACCTCAAGTCCTTTCTAAACCAGTTGAGAATGGTATATATAACCATTTTTCAGTTTAATATTGTGAATTAAAATATTTTCGGTAGTGCTAAATACTTTTTCTCTGCAATTTCCCTAGATGTATCCCCTTTTTGTCCTTTACTGATTTCTATTATGTCTTTCCGTAAAACTAAAAGACAGGGTTTAAATAGAAACTTGAACTGTTTGATGGCGTTGACCTCATTCAGCACTTAGAGTTGCACCTGTCACCTAGTGGACACTCAATAGATATTTGTTGAAACATCACAGCCCATCTGATTGTCAGTTTCCTTCCATAAATGGGCACCTTTTTGCTCATAGTATTTGTGAACAAGACTGTACACAATTAGGTGGGGGCCCACTTTTGAAGCTACTTGTGGGGGTGACTGTGAGGCCAGTAACTTGGTGAAATATTGTTTATTGTCATGTAGTCTTATTTAAGGTGTGTCATATCTTTAATTTATCATAACTTTTTAGAATGAAACTTTCAATGAAGGTATTTTTGAAATTTTGAAGACTTTGTTTTTTAGCGCATTTCGTAAATGATCTTATCTAATAGGAATGTTCCTCATTTTAGCTGTTTTTATTTCCCTGAAAGCTGGCAGCAGCTTGGTAGGATCCTTAGCTGTAAATGGAGCTTCACCCACATTTTTGTCCAGCCTTTTCTAGCTGCAAATGGGGTGCAACTCACACTTCTATCCGGCCTTGTTTTGCAGCCCCCAGTCTGAGAGTTACCAAGCCAACCTCTCAGGACACAAAAAAATCTTAGTAAGATTTTGCCGTTTTTGTAGATAATTATAGCTTCCATGACCATAGTTCTTAGATATGCACTAAGTAGATGTGCAGGAAGGTGACACACTTTACTATTTAGACTTTAAGGATTCTGTTACTTTTAAGGATTCTATTACTTTGAGCCTCTCAGAGCCAAACTAATACCTGAAATGTTTGTACCACTGGATTGGAGATTGTGTGATGTTTCACAGTGTATCTCGTTGCAAGGAAATTGTCTTGAGGTTGGCGGATGACCTAGTGTCAATCTAACCTAATGCATGACCACCCTATCCTAACATGGGAGCCTGAGTCAGGTGGCAAGATCTCTAATATTCTTTAAATGCCCCACCCGTGCCTACCAATTTTTGAAGGTTTTGGTCTTTGAGATCCTGTTTAGCAGTCTCCTTTTTTTACATAAAGCAAGTAAAAGAAACGTGCACTTCAACATGCCAGCAGTAACCAAAAGATGTTACTGTGGACTGGCCAAGAAGAGGCCCTATGCAATTCCCAACATGGAACCTGGGAGTGGGGAAAAGATTGAACCAGCAGACCTCAACAAATAGGGACCGGGGACTAATGCCAAGCAGTTGGGAAACTGCAACTGTCACCAGCAGTTCCCAGTATGGTATCTGGAGACAGAACTGTGAACTGGGGCTTCCACTCAAATGGGGAATTGTGGTCTGAACTACCAGCAGTTCCCAACAGGAAACTAGTGATTCCAGACAAATGGGGAACTGACTGGAAAGCCAAATAGATTGGGAGGTTTTGGCAAGACAGTGGAGCTCAGAACCAAGACATAACTCATCCATGGCCCTCAGAAATGATAAGAAAGATAGAGAACGCAAAAGGTGTTCACGAGTACCTTGCCTGTGTTTCTCATTGTCCCCAAATGCTGTCAGAAATTTGTTTTGGATCCTGTTGCTGCCACCAAATCTGTAACATTAACAAAGATTCAGCTGAGTAGATTTTAAAGATCTAATCAGCTTTATTGAGCAATTCATCAGTTGAGCAGCATCCCATCTAGCAAGGAGAGAGGAGATCCAAAGGACTATAGAAAGGGAAAGGTTTTAAAGGTAGGACAAGGGCCGGCCCTGTGGCTTAGCGGTTAAGTGCGTGCACTCCGCTGCTGGCGGCCCGGGTTCGGATCCCGGGAGCGCACCGACGCACCGCTTCTCCGGCCATGCTGAGGCCACGTCCCACATACAGCAACTAGAAGGATGTGCAGCTATGACATATAACTATTTACTGGGGTTTGGGGGAAAAATAAATAAATAAATAAATAAGTAAATAAATAAATAAATAAATAAAGGCAGGACAAGGAAGTCATAAACAGAAAAAGAGATTACTTTAGGCAAGGTTACCTCACTTTGGGGAGAAAAAGGTCTTATTAGTTGGATAACCTTTTCTTCCTTTGCGAGATGGAGAGGGCCCATGGGGCAGGTTACCTCATTGATGTTGACCAGAAAAATCTCAGAATGACCATTTAAGACTACATCCCTGGGGAAGGTTGAAGCTATAGTCAGGTTAGGTATTAAGCCCCTGGTTTGGTGATGTGGGAGTAGCAAAAGTGACTCTGGTGCCTGTGGTTTTCTTTTAACAATAGTTTATAATCTAATGACCAATGCATTTTTAGTGGAAAGTCATATCTGTATGTGTTAATCATCTAAACAATTTTTTTTCTTTTTTTTATTGATTTTTTTTTTTTCTTTGTGAGGAGGACTAGCCCTGAGCTAACATCTGATGCCAATCCTCCCCCTTTTTTTTTTCTTGAGGAAGATGGGCCCCGAGCTAACAACCGTGGCCATCTTCCTCTACTTTATATGGGACGCCGCCACAGCATGGCTCAACAAGCGATGCGTCGGTGCATGCCAGGGATCCGAACCTGCGAACCCTGGGCCGCCGCAGTGGAGCGCACGCACTTAACCACTTGCGCCACTGGGCCGGCCCCCTATTGATTTTTTAATAGGTTTTAACATTGTGAAATTTTGGGTTGTACATTTTTGTTTGTCCATCACCATATATATGACTCCCTTCACCTCTTGTG
>CM053548.1:4943014-4962792 GCA_028646465.1 Rhinoceros unicornis
GGTGATCTTATGTAAGTGATGGCTTAGGAGGCCTGCAGTGTGCTTCACTCAGTTCTCAATGTTCCAGGGGTGAACCCTGTGTGGGCTATGTGTGTCCTTCTGTTGTGGCCTGTTTGCCCTCCCTGTAGGCGCCCAGGGAGGCCGAGTTATGCTCCTGGCCAGCTGTTGTAATGCTCAGCTGCTTGTAGTTGTTGTGGGCCCTTCAGTCTCTTTATCAGGTGTGGGGAGCCCCAGCACAGTTGGCTGCAAGTTCCAATACCACATTTGTGTTGCAGTATTTCTTTTCAGTGAGTAGGCCCCCAGCGTGGCAAGTTGTTAGGCTCAGGGCCTTACAATTGCTGTAAGCCTCTAGCCTATTAGGTCTCTTGTTAGTTCTCTCAGGATTGCAGCTGGGTGGGGCTGGCCTCAGGCACAGGAGCACCCAATTGTTTCAGGCTTTGGAAGGTGGGGCAAACCCCCTATGTGGGTCTTTGAGAAGCACAAGTCTTCTGCAGCTGACAAGTCCTGTCGCCCACAGGTCCACACACACAGTCAACACAGTCCTGCCCCGTGTGCGTGCCCCGACCTCCCCAAGCGGACCCAGTCTCTCCCCAGCGGGAGCCCCACACACTCTGCCACTGCCCCATACTCTCCACCCGCTCCTTGTGCATGCCCTGCCCTGCTAAAGTCGGCTCAGTTGCCAGGCTGCAGAGAATCCAGTCACCAATCTATGCAGGCCCACAAGTTGCCTGAGGGCTCGTTGTTGGGTGGGGCCAGTCTCTAGGGTGGGCTGCCTGCCCTGGCTAAGCTGGATTAAATCGGTGCTCTAGCGGGTGGGGCAGACCTGGGCTAGCAGGCCTCAGGGAGAACTCCAATGGTGACTGTGTCAGCACGCCCACACCAGGCCCACAACAATGGCCGCCGCCAATGTCCCAGTCCCTGGAGAGGTCTCACCTCTCACCGAGATGCACTCAGGGCCTATCAGGTGAGTCTCTTTTCACCAAGGCACTGTACACCTTTCTTTCTCGTGATTTCAGGTTGCTTTCTGAAATGGGTGAGTTTGCGTGCGGGCCCTTTAAGAGCCGATTTTAGTTTCTTTGTGAACCGGGTTTTCTTGGGGTACTCCCCAATGTTGTAGTAGCAGGCAAAGTCAGATATTCTGCCACTCGTCTCGAGTGTTCTGCGTCCACAAAATGCCCACAGCAGGGCCGCTCCCCGGCTCAGGGCCCCGCCCCTCCAGGGAGGGCTGTGTACCTGTGAGCTGTTCCCGGCAGCCGTGAAGCTGGCGGCTGGTGAAGGCTGCATTTTTCCTCTCCAGAAGGGAGTTTCTGCCTCTTCTGCCTCAGTTAGGATTGTCCGTTGTTGCAAGAGTTCCTCTTATCCAGTTTTCAGTTCTGTCTCAGGGGTAATTTTTCTGAGTAGTTGTAAATTGGCTGTGTCCACGGGAGGAGGTGAGTTCCGAGTCTGCCTACGCCGCCATCTTGACCTAATCTCCCTCGCATTCATTATATTTAATTTCTGAGAATTGAGACAAGACAGAAAACCTAAACTTTTCTTGTGAATCATAATAAATATAATAAACATAAAATTATTAATAATGTGCTCCTTATTTCTTACAGTGGTCATATAGCAAGGAGACTCTGTGAAAGTTTAGAGCGTAGTCAATATGGAGATAAATTCAGCCTTACTCCAAATCTCAATCTGAACAACAAAACTACAGGAGCTAAACCATGCGAAAGCAGCTCATGTGGAAACGTCTTCTTGCATCATTCATCTCTTAAGACACACATTCAATATCACAATGAACAAAAGCTATATGACAGTCAAAAATATGGAGAGAAGCCATGTAAATGTAAGGAATGTGGGAAAGCCTTCCCTTTTCCCAGTGCTCTTCAAAGACATGAAAGAACTCATACTGGAGAGAAACCCTATGAATGTAAAAAATGCAGTAAAGCATTCACCTCTTCTAGTTCCCTTCAAATACACGAAAGAACTCACACTGGAGAGAAACCTTATGAATGTAAAAAATGCAGTAAAGCATTCAATTCTTCCTCTTGTCTTCAAAGACATGAAAAAATTCATACTGGAGAGAAACCCTTTGAATGTAAAATGTGCAGGAAAGCTTTCACTCTTTCCAGTTATCTTCGAATACATGAAAAAAATCACACTGGAGAGAAACCCTATAAATGTAACAAATGCAATAAAGCATTCACTTTTCCCAGTTCACTTCAATTACATGAAAGAATTCATACTGGAACGAAACCCTATAAATGTAAAAAATGCATTAAAGCATTCACTTCTTCCCATTCTCTTCAAGATCATGAAGGAATTCATACTGGAGAGAAACCCTATCAATGTAAAAAATGCGGTAAAGGATTCCCTTATTCCAGTTCTCTTCGAGTACATGAAAGAATTCATACTGGAGACAAACCCTATGAATGTAAAAAATGCAGTAAAGCATTCACTTTTTTCGGTTCCTTTCGAAGACATGAAAGAATTCATACTGGAGAGAAATGCTAAAAATGTAAATAATGCAGGAAAGCATTCACTTCTTCCTGTTCTCTTCAAGATCATGAAAGAATTCATACTGGAGAGAAACCCTATGAATGTAAAAAAATGTAGTAAAGCATTCACTGTTTCCAGTTCTCTTCGAGTACGTGAAAGAATTCATACTGGAGACAAACCCTATGAATGTAAAAAATGCAGTAAAGCATTCACTTTTTTCAGTTCTCTTCGAAAACATGAAAGAATCCATACTGGAGAGAAAGCCTATAAATGTAAAAAATGCAATAAAGCATTCACTTTTCCTAGTTATCTTCAATTACATGAAAGAAGGCACATTGGAGGGGCCGGCCCCATGGCTTAGCAGTTAAGTGTGCGCGCTCCGCTACTGGCGGCACCAGGTTTGGGTCCCAGGCATGAACCGACGCTCCACTTGTCCGGCCATCCTGAGCCCATGTCCCACATACAGCAACTAGAAGGATGTGCAACTGTGCCATACAACTATCTGCTGGGGCTTTGTGGAGAAAAAGGGGAAAATGAAAAAAAAGAAGTCACATTGGAGAGAAAGCCTATGAATGTCAGGAAAGAGGTTAAATCCTTTATTTGTGATGCCAACTTTTGAGAATATGCAAGAATGCACACTAAAGGAAAAACCATGTAAAGGTAAAGAACGTGGGAGAGCTTTTGTCATCCCAGTTCTTTCTGAAGGCATGAAAGGACTCACTTTATAAAAACCTCTTGAATGTAAACAGCATGGGAAAGACTTCATTGGCCTACGTCCTATGCGAAACTTCCAACCAGAAATAAATATTAATAAAATGTAAGTAACATGGGAAACTTGATGGAAATTAACTTGTATATGATGTTCTAGAAAACTTTCAACATGAAAGAGTTATAAAAGTTGTAAATATATTGTGTTTACCAAGCCACTTAAAGTGCAACATTGCACTGTGGGTTTCTATTCATAACTTTCAGAAATGCATATTGAGGTGAGATAATTCTGAGTCATCCTTCATCAATAGTACTACAAGATTATTAGGTGGTACTTTTTTCTTAAATCAGTTAATAATATTTTCTCTTGGGGCCAGCCCAGTGGTGCAGCGGTTAAGTTCACATGTTCTGCTTCAGCGGCCTGGGGTTTGCCAGTTCAGATCCCGGGCGCAGACCTACTCAAGGCTCATCAAGCCATTGCTGAGGCAGTGTCCCATGTAGAAGAGTAGAGACACAAGAGCTTTGTGTATCACTGTACAAAATGATACACAACTATGTACCAGGGGTGGGGGAGAAAATGAAAAGAAAAGAGGAATTTAGGCAACAGGTGTTAGCACAGGGCCAATCTTACTCAAAATAAAATAGTGTTTTCTCTTTATTTTTTAATAAGGTTTTAGTTGTTCTTTCTTAAAAGGCCATTGAAAAATGACAGTTTGTAGTTGTTGGGATTTTCTTCCTGGCCTTGTATTGCGGTTCCCAGATTTGCCTTATCCACTGTGCATTTTGTACCTCTCTTAGAGAAAGCTCCTTTTTGGGGTGGTGGGTATAGGAGCCTGTTTTTATTTTCCATATTATGGAACAGTTGGAATAAAGTTTTATGAATGGCAAGTTTGTCAAAGGGTATACTTTGTTGTGAATTTCTTTTCACAATTGGGCCTTTGCTCTTTGACCTTCCTTCTGACTGATATTTGGTGAACAGACTTTGAGTTAAGTAGAGGCCTGTGATAGGGCAACAATTTCTACACTACCTGTATTGTGTTATGTCAATGTGGGTAATATTAAGAACTGGAGCTTTAAGAATCCCCTCCTCTTTGTATTTCCATGTTGGAATTCACCAATAGTGTCACTTGCATGAGATTTGGAAGACAGAAGCAAACAAGGCATTGGTCAGATTTTAGAGCCACAGTACAAGGAGAGAGACTGTTACATGGGAGCTTCAAGGACACCATCCTCAATCCCATGTTCTGAATTCTTTGCCCTTCTAAGCAAGAGTATCTTGAAAAGCACCACCAACTGTTGGGACTTCCATTTTCTTAGAGTTGTATTTTCCCAAGCTTCACATCAAAGATCCATTAGAGTTAGGATTCTTCTGTAAGGTCTCTTGTGTCCATCAGGAAAGTAATTCAGACTTTTGTGGTTGGGAGTATTCTCTGGTACCGTAGGTGACAGCTGTATAAGGTCTAATGTGTATAGGAAACACCTATGCTGTTAATAGTGCTGGTGAGCATGTTTCCTGATTCACCATGTCATCTACAGTGGGGCATAAACAGAAGGACATGGGAGTTTGTTTCTCTGCTACATTGTGCAGTGGCTGCCTTGACCCGGTTCTTCCATGTGAAAACAATCCCCTTTCTCATGTCAAGAAGACTGTGTGTTTCCTGTCACTTGTAGCTGAATGTATTCCCTCAGTATATTTTCTTTTTTTGTGTGTATGTGAGGATATCAGCCCTGTGCTAACATCTGCCAATCCTCCTCTTTTTTTGCTGAGGAAGACTGGCCCTGGGCTAACATCCGTGCCCATCTTCCTCCACTTTATATGGGACGCCACCATAGCATGGCTCACCAAGTGGTGCGTCGGTGCGCGCCTGGGATCCGAACCGGCCAACCCTGGGCCGCTGCAGCAGAGTGTGTGCACTTAACTGCTTGTGCAACCCGGCCGGCCCCTCAGTATGTTTTCACTACTGTTTGATTGTATGTCATTAAAACGATGTGTTTCCTTGTGAAATGAACACTTCTGTAGTTGTTTTCTTGATATATTTTATCAACTGTTCTAATCCAGCATATGCTAATAAATATTACTGTGGTTTTATTTCCTCAGAATATATTAAAATTCATTTTAATTATGGATTTTCAGATATACTTTGCAATTTTCTGCATTTAATCATTATACATTATGAGGCAACTTTGCCATTTGCATCCAAATTCAGGTATGTTTTCCTCAGGCAAACTTTAATTTTTCTTCTTTTATAGTTACTGTTTTTGTCGTGAAACTAATTTTCTAATTTATTCTTAACACAAAACTTAAAAACCATGTTTTTTTAACGCCCTCTTGCCACTAACCTGCAAGACTGCAGTTGTAGTCAAAGAGAGGGTTGCAGTAAATTCTAATCAGATTGACCACAGACCATAAAGGACTGTGAGGTATAACAGTGACAGGGTGCTCAGAAGTCCTCCTTACAAGATTTTGGCATGTGGTTGTGGATTTGATTGATTGCTATTCAAGGAGGAAGGTGGTTTTCTCTATTGGATGCTGTGAGGAGGTAAACATAATTCTATCTTTGTAAGCATTTTGTCCTTGATAAATATAATCATTCTTTTCTAGAAGGCAAAAACAATGCAGTGGAGCAAAAGTTATTTTCTAAGAAGTTCCAGTCAGTCTTTTTAGTAAGAATAAGGAAACTTAGTCATATTTATGATTTAGAATTTTATCTTTTACTGTTTGTACTGGTATCTTACAGAATATTTTTAGTTTTGTCCTGGTGACTATACCTTTGATGAAGGAGGTGTGTGAGATTTTTCTTTTCAGCAGGGTGAGTCTAGGCCTTGCAGTGACTGCAGGCAGCTCCTGGTCCTCTGGGACAGCTTTTGCCTTTCCTGCTTATTATCAAGACACTGATGTATTTCCTACAGTGTATTAGACACTGTTGACTGTGAAGTACCTCAGTTAAAATACATAAATTCACTTCTTAGTATACTACATAATATTTTTAATATCTCCTTTATGACTCAGTGGACACCTTTGAGATTAGTTAAATTGTGAGACCATATAAACCTAGCAAAGGAGAGAGACAGGACCACTGTGCCAATCAAGCCTTTCTTTCTCAGAGACTATGCTTTTGATGCTAATGTTTCAACATCCCTCACATGCCATGTTCTACCCAATTTAGCAGAAACAAGGCATGTTAGTATTTGGAGATAGATAGTGCTTGAAACAAAGAAATTCTTGCAGTCCTGGTGCTTGTATATTTGTGGGAAAAGAGAGATGATGACAAATAGTAAAGCTTTGTTTATAAGATAGAGACAAGGGCTTTGAAGGAAAGTAAAACATAACATTGAGCTAATAGGCAGGCTGAGGTGTGTACATATCTCTTCTGTGAGGGTAGGAGTGAGTGAGGGTGTCGTTGTTTAGAGGTAATCATCTAAGGAATAATTGAGGGAAGCTGCAGAGAGATTATTTTGAATAATATCCTAATTGAGTATAAAAGGAGAATGGGAAATTTTCAACATCTTTTCATCACAGGAGTGGCTGAAAGTCTAGTTTCCATGATCTACCAAGCCCGGGAGCCCATTTAACTGTTCACAGGTTTCATTTCCATATGCTTAGATGTCCAGCACATGGTGTGGAAAGGTAGGAAACAGCACTAACAGTTTCGAGATTTAAAACAGCAAAGGAAATTGAATATTTTCCTTTATTTTAGCATTAACTTACATATTGGATGGGTTTCGTTCAAATAGGCACCACAGGGCTGGCCCCATGGCTTAGCGGTTAAGTGCGCGTGCTCTGCTGCTGGCGGCCCGGGTTCGGATCCCGGGCGTGCACTGACACACCGCTTCTCCGGCCATGCTGAGGCCACGTCCCACATACAGCAACTAGAAGGATGTGCAGCTATGACATACAACTATCTACTGGGGCTTTGGGGGAAAAAAAATAAATAAAAAAAATTAAAAACAAACAAACAAAAAATAGGCACCACAGGAGTGTTCTTTTGGAGTGATAGATGTTTTTCATCTTTTGATGACAGTATTTCTAGACGTTTGTGAAAACTCATGAAGCATGTAAACTATTTTATATATGTTTATATATGTGCTATGTATAATTATTAGAAAATGAATAATATAATTGATTTCATATGCTAGGAGAATGTTAGGCTCTGCTAAACCTTGATATTGATCAGCTCTTCTTTCCAGCACTGTGGCATCCTTCTGAGGAAGATTGCAGGACTGGGCAAGAAGGACTCAGTCCTCAACAGGCCTTTCCTGCAACCCTGTCCTAATTGAAAAAACACCCTCTAGGTTGGCACCTGCCCTCATCTCATACTCATAACTAAGAGTGAAATGAAAGGGCTTCCAGAATCTGTCCTTGAGTTTAAATCAGGTTCTGTGGAAAGATCTTTAGAAATACTATGGTTCTAAAATAATAAAAGTGTATCCCAAGTGGGTTCTGCCCCGGGACATCCTCACTCATGTGCATCAGCATCATTTCTTTTCACTGCCATCCATAGACCATTTCCAGCTGTTCATTTCCCAAATCAAGCCTACCTTGTGCCTGCTTACTTGGAACCATCTTTAGAAATCCACACATGTCCCCCTCTGGAAAATTTCTCTGAGGCAACAGGAGGGGCCTGTGAGCTGAGAGGGGGATAGAAGCCATGGTAGAACCCATGTCATGGGCACGTTCTGTCAGCTGTCAGCCACAGCAACCACAAACATCCTATATTTATTGGATCTGCTTGCTTACTTATTCACACTTAGAAATTGACTGACTTTGAATTGGGAAACAAAGGGCTCGAGAAAACTTTGAAATAGCTGTCCCTCCATTAGCTTTTCCCTTCACTCACCCCTTTACCATAAAGGCTTTAGCAGCCTCCCGTTATGCATCCAAGAGTCCTAAACCTCTCACAGTGGACATAAGTTGCCTGAGGCATTCTTCTACCGAAACTATGCTAATCCATTGCTGCACAGAATTAAAGAAGCCCTTGATGGGAACGGAGACAGTCTTTATATAAGTGGAGACCCTCTCAGGGCCTCAGTTGATCCTCCACAGCCAGCATCTTGTTTCCTTAGGTCCTGAATGCAGGAGTGCTCAGGCTTACTAATCAGAGGCCTTTGCATTGAAGAGATATGGGTACTTAGAGGATAGATCCAAAAATGTTGCTTCTGGCACATCCTTCGTAGAGGAGTAAGTGTGTTTCCCTCTTCTCTGATTGACATAATCTATTATGGGGGGGTGTCACTTCCTTTTCAGGCACAATGGCCACTTGGGGAGTCAAATACATTATAGACAGTGTGCTGCCACCACACCTGATAGAGTCCAGTGCAGAGATGCTGTATTCATTTCCTAGCTCAAATAGGCCATCTTGAATCAAAGATTGGACCCAAGTATCAAATCAATTAGTCAAACTCCAGAGAGTCATGCTAGCAATAGAAAATTCCCTGGTCAAAAATTGAACTCATGTGCTCATTTTTACAGATCATTTGGCCATTGCCAATGGTCTAGCTGTCTCATCCCATCATTAATAAAAACCCCTTATCCAAGGCTGCCTTGTGGCATAAAGGACTCTGGCAATATCTTGCCTCACAAGAACCGAGTACAAATCAGGTCTCTTTCCTCTGCACGTATTAACCCTCAGTCTGCAGAGGCTCATGTCATTGCTCAGGGTGAACTGACCCACATTTCTTAGACACACACCAACACTTCAGACCTGATGTTATTAACCTTGGACATTTGATCAAACATAATAGGAAACCATTTGGAGGCCTTTCACCTAAAGGTTTAGGCAAAATTCAAGAAACTTCCCTCATCTGCCATGGCTACCTTACTGACTGACCAAAGGGCTTAATGTGCAAGAAAAAGAAGTCGCTGGTAATATAATTGAAGGACACACTCTCCATGCTGAGGAAGGGGTCCCTACAGCTGATCCAAACAGAGATTATTAGGGCCCCTCACCTCCTCTGTGGGGGCACTTGCTATGCTCAGACCATGGTAGAAACTTATATAGAAACATTACTCATGCTATCATACATCACCTCCTGAAACCAAATGCAAGAATTCACCAAGATACTGTAGAAATTATTGATAATATCAACTCATTTATCAAAATACAAAACACTAGGCTCCTGAAAAAGGTATTCAGTGGACCTTGTACCTGTCTTACAACCCCGGGCTACCCGCTCATAGGATGGCCTAATGGCTGACTTAGACAAACTTTGCTGTCTTCTAAATAGGCCTTCCTGCTGATGGAGTCATTAGTTAGATTCCGTCCGCAGTCTTTAGGGCCAATTTTGTCATCATCAGGCTTACCGGCATCTTATATGTAGGGCCGTTCTATACTAGACATTGCTGTCAGAGTGGGCACTCCTACAGGTCTTTGGTTTACTGTAGTAGTGCACGCTGGCCACCACTCAACATCCCACTCCTGGGTCTTCCTCCTAACATCACCTGTAGTCTATGTACCCTGTGTGTCAATATTTCATTTTGATCACACTCCCTGCAAACCCTTCTAGCCCACCGAACGTAAATGTACAGTTTTCCAACTATTTGCACTCGCATGCTCATTGTTGTGGGAGTCACTGGTCTTGACCTGTGCGCACATGATGTCATTCAACAAACACATTAATGTCAGTCAAGAAATGTCCAAAATACTCAAACTCATGTAGCAGACACTAATGTTTGAGTATTTTACATGAAAGGAAACTCCCTGGCAGCCATGGTAGCTGATGATTACTTGGGTTTGCACTATTTATTAAGCAGCTAGGGAGAGCTCTGTTCCCCTAAAAGGGCTGCTTGCTGCATGTGGGCAGGCTACACTGGCAAGGTGCCACCAGTAATACAACAAATGAGACAACAGACTAAACAGTAACACTACTAGAATATTCGAGCACAGTCTAGAACCATACCAACACACTTTCCTGGATCTCTCCAACACCCTTGGATGACTGGATTGAAAGATTTTTTGAGGCTTTGTGTTCCTAATTATAATTGCCTGTGCTTTTCACATGGCTTTTCAATTAATATTCATATTCATTTAATGAGATGTCATCCTTCAGTCAGTAAGCCTCAGGAGTGAACTTTAATAAAGACGCTGACCTCATTTTTAATATTTGAGTCTCCACCAGCTTTAGATACCTGCTCACCCTGCCTGGCCCACAGTGGGTAAATACGTCAGGAAGGTTAACACATGCCCCTTTTCTTTTTGTGCCAATAGGTAGAAGGGTCAAACTTTGAAAACCTGCAGCCTCTACCCCTATAGACCTGAAAAGTTGAAGCCATTCTCCCTGCACGAGCCAACCCACCCTGCTTACCCTTGCCGCCATACTCTACTTAGAAAGTAGCTGTGAGTCATAAACATATTTCTGTTAACTTGATGCATGTGGCCACAGTCTTGATGTTCAATCCCATGTTAGGTAGGGTGTTCATCTTGCCACCAAAAGGGCAATGATGAAACGGAAAGTAACAAATAGAAAATGTATTCAGGTTAGAGAATTTGTATAAGATGAGGAAAAGAAATCCAAATACAGAGATTCCAGTATGATAATGTTTTTAGAGGCATTAGTCACGAAAGAAAACCTTCCAATCATCCACATGGCTCTAGCTGTAGAATGAACAAGTGAAAATGGAATAGCCTATCAAGGGAAAATACAGAGCAACAGATGTGAATGGATGGTTTCTGTTCCAATATATAAAGAGCTCTGAGGGATCATCTCATCTTCACAGCAAGAAAAACTCGAAACACTGAAAAAGATCATCTCAGGGTCAGCCCAGTGGTGTAGTGGTTAAGTTTGCACACTCCGCTTTAGTGGCCCAGAGTTCACAGGTTCAGATCCTGGGGGTGAACCTATGCACCACTTATCAAGCCGCGCTGTGGCAGTGTCCCACATATAAAGTAGAGGAAGATGGGCACGGATGTTAGCCCAGGGCCGATCTTCCTCAGCAAAAAAAAGAGGATTGGCAATGGATGTCAGCTCAGGGCTGATCTTCCTCACAAAAAAATAGGAACATCTGTTCTTAGATCAAAGAGATTTGAGGTTACATGGCAAGCAATGCCCCCAAAATGAGAGACAGGAAACAGAGGATTACCATGTACTAGGAGACATGACGGGAGCCAGCCACTTTCTAGGAACACATGAACTGTAGTAGATGGATGGTTGGAGACACAGTATGGATTACCTCAAGAATTAAAAACTCTAGGGGGGCCAAGTTTAGAGGGCCAAAAATTCATGAATGTTTCCTTCAACAGCCCACCCTGGTACTCATAGTGAAGACCAGAAGAAATTGCCTCCTGCTTCATGCAGGAAATGGGGGAAACATTTTGATGTACACAGAAAGCATTTTGTTGTCTGTAATGTAGACCATCCCTTAAAGGAAACTAATGTGCCAAAGTCTTGTTTCATGGGCACAGTGCAGATAGACACCTGCAGTCACTTCAGGTTCCTCTCTGACAAAAGGGGAGGAAATATAGGGCTAAGAACCTGTTCTGAAGTTCATAGTCCAGGGATTCTTTACCACCAAACATTGCAGTTTTCATCATAACATAAGAATATATTTTCCCTTTCAAATACCTGACACCATAGCAGCAGGGTCCCAGGATAAAAACAGTGGATTAAAACAGAGCTGCAAGACACAGACTCTACTTAAGAAATGAGTTTCTAGGGAAACGCAAGCCCACCAGGGAGATAAATACAAGGACACTACAGAGTACAAAGCTTCTGATACCTCCAGCTGCAGGAAACATTAAAAGTAGTCTGACTTCTGGGGCTGGCCTGGTGGTGTAGCGGTTAAGTTCGCACATTCCACTTCAGTGGCCTGGGGTTTGCTGGCTCAGATCCTGGGCGTGGACTTCGCGCACATCAAGCCATGCTGAGGTGGCCTCCCACATAGGAGAGCTACAACTCTACAACTATGTACTGGGGCTTTGGGGAGAGAAAAGAAAAAAAGAGGAAGATAGGCAACAGATGTTAGTGCAGGGCCAATCTTCCTCAAAAAAAGAAAAAAAGTCTGACTTGGAATCAAGTAATCATAACAACTCACTCTTAATGCCTGTCTCAAATCTTACCGTGAAAATTTAAAGCTATGTGAATATTAAATAACACACTCCTGGACAAACCATTGAGTTAAAGACAAAATCAAAAGGGAATTTAGTATATCTGCTGCCAAAGCAAGCAAAAGGAAATTTAAGAAATATCTCAAGACAAACGAATATTAAAAGGCAACTTAAGAAAACTTGTGGGATGCAGCCTAAAGAGAAATAAAAGGAAAGATTGTAGTGAAAAACACAGATATTAAGAAAAAATATATCAAATTAACAACCTAAATTACACCTCAAGTAGCCACAAAAGGAACAAGAAAGTAGACACAAAGATAGCTAAAGATAGGGAATGATAAATATTAAAGCAGAAATAAATAGAGCATAGACAAACAATAGTTTCAATGTTGAAGTAAACAAAGTCAACAAACTCTTAGGAAGGCTAACACTGAAAAGAAGAGAGAAGACTCAAGTACATAAATTCAGAAATGAAGGAAGACATGATACAACGGATGCCTCAAAAATAAAGATCAAAAGAGAGTATTGTGAACATTTATATGCAAACAAATTGGATAACTTAGAAGAAATGGATAAATTCCTAGAAACATGCAATGTACCAAGAAAGAATTAAACATTAGGACTATTGAATATACCAGTACCAAATAACAACACATTCAAAGAATTAATACCAATCCTTGTTAAACTCTCCGAAAACGACATAGAAGACATACTTCCAAACTCATTTTATGAGCCAGCATCTCCTTGCTGTCAAGCCAGACAAAGACACTAGAGGAAAAGTAAACTACAAGCCAATATCTCTGTGGCAACTTGGCTTGACCATAGTGCCCAGATATTAGTTGAAAAATTCTACCAGATATCTCTGTGCAGAGTTTTTTTCCCAAGAAATTATGGGTGGATTTGGAGTAAATCAGTCCCCCCAATGTGCATGTGCCTCATTCAATCAATTCTAGCTCTTAACGGAACACAGACTGGCCTTCCCTGAACAGGAATGAATTCTGCCTGCAAACTGCATTTGTAATTGTACTACAATTCTTCCTCTGTGTTCTCAGCTTGCACATCTAGACTATTGATTTTGGACTGAACCAAGTCTTTATATTCACACAAGTCTGAAAACCGGAACAGAAAAGAAAAAATAATATACATGTATAAACAGACACACACATACACACATCATGTTGGTTCTGTTTCCCTGGTGAACCCTAACACCATATTTTATGCTTAATATTTTATAAATCGAATGTGTGATTCCTTTTAAATAGGAAGCCATTTTTTTGTGTAATTCTCTGAACAGTAATTTTTTTGAAATGTTCAATAGATTTTTGCAAACCATAAAATATAAATTTTCTCTTGTTCACATATAAAATTACAAGTAATATTAGAGCTTCTTCCATCATATTTCAAACTGTTGAGTATCTAGTGGAATGGGCTTCATACTAAATGTAGTAGGATGGCATAACTGAGAGGAGCTCTGCTGACCTACTTCCCAATAAAACTGGTGAATATTATTTTAATACACATTTAAAACTGCTAGAAATGGTCCTAAAGGCAAACAGGAAATGATGAACATTTATTCAAGAAAATCTATGAAATTTTGTAAGAAACATGAGAATCTGTGGTATTGGAACCAAGAGCACTGCCTCCCCAGCCCCTCCCAGCTGACGCTGGTGAAGACTCCACTCCAGACTCCTGCAGTCTAGAACACATGGCCCCCTGTAACCCCAGCTCCCACCAACAGGGCTATCTTCCTGAGAAGAACAAAATATCAACATTTCAAACCTTGTGCCCAGCTACCTGTTGCTCAGGGTAAATAAGTGCTGGGAGAGTATGCTTGAAAAGTGGGGACACCATTGTTTCAGTCCCTATGCATGGAACTGAGGTGATGCCTTTGGAGTGGTGTGCTGACAGTACTCGGGAGATGATCGCCCTTGTTCCATCTCATGAGGTGAGTGTAACATTAGTCATTTGTGGGGGGCCAGGAGACATAATGGAAAGGACCTCTGGCTGCTGTCTCTGTAGTGCATTGAGCCCTTAGCTCCTAAAATGGGATTGTCACTCAGAGAGAGGCTTCCCATTGTCCTCAAAAGAGCTCCAGACTCCTGGCATAGAGATTTTGTGTGTACATGGGGGTAAAGTTAGCCATAGAACACAAAGCTCTTAATCACTTTCCAAAGAATTAATTTGGTTGGCCCAAGATCATGAGAAGTTCAAGTCAAAGGCCACTCTCAAGAAAGTGGTAAAAAGTAATTAGGAATAGATTCGTATATTATTGAAGATACAGCCTAGAGTGTAAGGCAAGTATTTTTCTGAAAAAGAAAAAAAAAAAAACGACATGGAATTACACTGCTGAGAGAAGGCTAACAAAGCTCAGAACAAATATCACCCAATGACTTCAGAAAATATTTGTACAAAAGAGCCAGAATTTTATTGAATGATTGGTAGAGCAAGTTATGCCCCCAGGACATTGGTGAAAGCAATAGAGCAATCAGCCAGCAATTAATTGAATGTAATCGATGGCTGTGGTTCATGAAGGAGAAAAAGGTCCCTCCCAATATCTCTGTCCCAGGAGAGTAGGCTTTCCCAAAGCTATGTCTGATTCTAGAAGGTACGTCAGAGGTTTCACTCTGTGTGGGGACATAGATTTAAATCCAGCCAGTCACTGAACAAGTAAATAAGCCAATTACAGTAAAAACTCCCAGAAGGAAGGGGACCAGTACCTAGAGTAACTACAATATATTGCCTACAATGTCTGATTTGCAACAAAATTAAGGGTAATTCAAACATACAAGAAAGTAGGAACCATACACTGGGAAAACAGCAGTTGAAAAGATGACCAAAGTCTTACAAGGAAACCCCAGTAAAATTAACAGCTGATGTCTCAGCAGAAGAAAAGCAGGTCAGAAGGCAGAGGGATAACATGTTCAAAGTGCACAAAGAAAAAACCTCTCAACCAGCAATCCTATATTCACCAAAATTCCATTGTAAAAAATGAACGTAAAATAAAGACATTCCCAGATCAACCAAACTGAGAGCATATATTGACAGCCAGCTTCCATGCAAGAATGACTGGAGGAGATCTTCAGGCTGAAAGCAAGTGACCCCAGGTGGTAATTCATCTCAATATAAAGAAACTAAAACACCAGAATACATAATTATGCAATTATGAAAAACAGAATCAGTACCTGTTTTCTCTTAACTGATATCAAGGGGATTGTATAAAATACTATGTATGTAAAGGGCTGTTGGGACTATAATATATAGAAATGTAATATATGTGTAATAGGTTTGCCATTAGATACAGAAAAGACTTGGCGGGACCAAGCCGTATTGAGCTAAGGGAATGACTGCAGATTGTAAAGAAATAACTGTGAAAATATACTATTGGGTTACATCATTAATGTGCCTAACAATACCACAAAAATGGCAAAAGGGAATAGAACAATATATGAGTAAGGTTTCCTAGTATCAGTGGAATCAAGGTTGTATAAATCTGAAGCTCATTCCTGTAAATTGAGAAGTATATGTAAAACAGTAGAGGAACCCCCCAAACAACATCAAAAATATAGTGAAAAACATTTAAATATTAAAATGCTACATTAGAAGATATTCACTTAATGCCATAGAAAGCTGTAAAGAGTGAGTAGAGAAAGTAAAAAGACCATGAGAATCATAGAAAACAAAAAGTAAACTGACAGATGTAACTGTAAGTATGTCAATAGTACTAAATGTGAATGGATTACATTATCCAAATAGGAGGAAGAGATTGTCACCTCAAATTAAAAAATAAATAAAATCACGATCTAAATATTTGCTGTGTACAGGAAGTACACTTCAGATTCAAAGATACAGATGGATTGAAGCTAAAAGCACAGGAAAGAAACATCTGTAAACGGCACCCACATGGTAGCTGGAGAGCTAATACAAATATCTGGCCAAATAGATGTGAAAACATGAATTATCACCAGAGATATTGAGGAGCATTATATCATGCAGAAAGGGTCAAATTTGTGGGCTGCATCTCAAACCCAAGACAGAAAAAGACTTATGGCCATCAATCCCTATGCTAGCAAAGAAGAGAGATCTCAAATCAATAACCTAACCTTTCACCTAAACAGACTCGAAAAGACGAGGTACCAAACCCATAGCAAGGAGGAAAGGAGATAATAAGAGTAGAGCAGAAACTATGAAATAAGGAAGAGAAAAACCACAGAGAAAATCCATGAAACCAAAAGGGAGTTATAAGGAACGATTAACAAAATTGACAAATCTACATGTAGATTAATCTAGAGTGAAAGAAGGAAGATTCAAATTAATACAGTCAAGACAAAAGCAGGATATTGCTACTGACATTGCAGAAATAAAAGGAATTATAAAAGAATTCAACAAACAATTGTATGGCAACAAATTAGGTAAATCAGGTGAAATGGATAAATTGCTCAAAAGACACAAACTACTGACACTAATTCTAGAGTAAATGGGAATCTGAATAGAACTACGATAAGTGAAATCCTTTAATCAATAAATGAAAGGCCCTCTAACTAAGCCTAGGCCCAAATGGCTTACACCCAGAAGTCTCCAAAACACTCAAAGTTTCTTACATATTCTCCACAAGCTCTTTTAAATAATAGAATGGAGACAACACTTCATACTCATTTTGTGAGGCCAGTACTACTCTGATACTAAAACCACAAAAACTACACCCCTATTTCTTTTGTGTGTATGGATGCAAAAAACCTAAACAAATACTAGGAAGCCCAATCCAGGAACATCAAATAAAATTATACACCATGACTAAGTGGGTTTATTCCAGGGTGAAAGGTTGGGTTAAAATATCAAAATCTATTAATGTGATAAAGGATATCAAAAATCAAAAATGGCAAGATCATTTCAATAGAATCAAGGTAAATAACTGACAAAATCAGTACTCTTTCAGGATTAAAACATTCAGCATAACAAGAATAGGGTTTTTTATGGAAAACTCACAGCTAATATTATATATATATATATTTTTTATTGTGGTAACTTTGGTTTATAACATATAAATTTCAGGTGTACATCATTATACTTCTATTTCTGCATAGATTACATCATGTTGCTAATATTATATTTAATGGTGCAAGACTGGAATTCTTCCACATCAAGATAAGGAACCAAATAAGGATGTCTGCTTTTGCCACTTCTGTTCCAGACTGTACTGGAGATGTTAGCCTGAACCATCAGGCAAGAAAAGAAATAAAATGCATGCAGACTGGCTGTGAAGGTCTAAAACTCTACTTCCAGATGAGGTGCGTTGTGTAGAGGTTCAGATTATGTCACCTCAAAGTATGGCACGTTAGCATATTGAATATTTGGAATTAAAGGTGCTTGATAGACAGCCACTGCAAGACAGACACTCTGGCCCTCCTTTGTCCTCCTAAAAGCAGGAGATGAATTTCCCACATGGTCGGTATGCTACTTGAACCAGGAGGGCAGAAGGCAAACTTATCACCAGAAACAAGAATGTAGGGCTGAGAAGGCTAGATAAACAAACCTTGTTGTTCACCATTTATTACCCCTAGCCCAAACCCCTCTGCCTTGTCAATTCTTCCGCAATTTATTGTTTCTTTGTCTAAAAGGCATGAAATCTTCCTACTCTGATTACTTCTTTGAGTCTCACCTTTTTGGAGGCTCCCATACATAGGTAATTACATTTCTTTATCTTCTTTTAACCTATCTTATGTCACTTTAATTATTATAACAGCCAAAGAACCTAGAAGGGAAGATGGGGGAAGTTTTCTACCCCTACACTTGCGTACAGAAAAGTCTGGAAAGTCCACCAAAAAACTATTAGAAGTGATAATTGAATGCTGCATTGTTGTAGGATACAAGATCAAAATATAAAAATGAATTGTATTTCTATATACTTGCAATGAACAATCGGATAATGAAATTAAGAAAATAAATGCATTTACAATAGTATTGAAAGGAATAAGATACTTAGGAATATATTTAACACAAATATTACAAAACAAATACTATGAAAACTACAAACATAAATTGGGAAATGTCCCAAATTCATGGATCACAATACTTACTGTTGAAATGTCACGTCTCCCCAAAATGATGTGAAGAGTCAACACAACACATAATCCCAGCTAATTTCTGTATCGAAATTGGGCAGTTCATTCATAAATTTATATGGTATTGCAGGGAAACAGAATAGCGAAACCTTTTTTTTTTTGCCGAGGAAGATTCACCCTGAGCTAACATCCATCGCCAATCTTCCTCTTTTTTTATGTGAGATGCTGCCACAGCATGGCCACTGACAGATAAGTGGTATGGGTCCACACCCGGGAGCCGAACCTGGGCTGCATAAGTGGAGTGCACTGAACTTAATCACTAGGCCACCAGGGCCGGCCTTAGCCAAACCATTCTTGATAAAGAAAAACAAACTGGTTGAACTAATATTTCCTGATATCAGCACTTTGTACTAAGCAGTGATCATCAAGGTCGTGTGGTATTGACACAAGGTTAGACATACAGAGCTGTGGAATAGATTGCAATTTGAGAAATAAATCCACACATCTATGGTCAACTGATTTTTTTTCCAAAAGTTCCAGGAATGGGCAAAGAGTATTCTTTTCATAAATTGGTGGTGGACCAAGTGGATAGCCATATGCAAAGAAAGAAGTTGTACACTTATATCACACCACATACAGTAATTTACCCAGAAGACTCAAAGACCTAAACATAAGTGTAAAACTATAACAATTAGATAAAATATAGGGAAAAATTCCTGACTTTGAATTTGGGAAAGAATTGTTATATATAACACTAAGAGCAAAAAAGGAGGGGAAAAAGGTGATTTAATGACTTTTGTGCTTCAAAAGACACCATCAAGAAAGTGAAAACACTTTTTGGAACCCTTGTGCACTATTGCTGGGAATATCAGATCATGTTCATGGTATCAAAAACAATATGGTAGTTCCTCAAAAAATTAGGACCTGAGTTACCATGTGATCTAGCAATTCTATTTCTGGGTAAGGACCCAAAAGAATTGAAGGCAGAGACTCAAACACGTATATGTCCGCTCGTGTTCACATTAGCATTATTCACGATAGCCAAAAGGTAGAAGTAACCCAAGTGTCCTTCAACAGTTCAATGGATCAAAGTTCTACCCGTGACTTTTAATATCTCCACTGTCCAGACAGTGCCTGTGATTTTCCCTAAAGACTAATGCCTAGGTATCACGGGGTCAATTTTGAAGAGAAAAACAACTATTTTGAGTTACTGCCTAGGAATTTTCCAGCATGATAACTCTGCTCATATCCAGAGTCTGGACATTTAGTTAAGAACCTGGGCTTAGGATCCCACCATAGATTCCCAGTTTGCTTTCCTGGGGCACCTTTTAAAATATCCAGTTACGGAGTGAGTGACGTCAGCATCATGGCGGAGTGAGCTTTTCCGTGAACTCTTCCCCCGACAAGATACAACAAAAGAAATAGTCACAGACCAACAATGGAATCCCAGACAGTGAAAAGCTAGAGCAGAAAGAGCCACACTGCC
>CM053548.1:4963292-5021723 GCA_028646465.1 Rhinoceros unicornis
GAGGAAAAAAAAAAAAAAAAAAAAAATATCCAGTTACAACTGAGCCCACAAAAAGCGACCTCGGCCCCAACCGAGGTCAACTTATAAGTAACAGGTGCTTGCTACCCTGTGCTCTGTCTCTTGATGGCTCCTGACCTGGGACAGCTTACTGCCCTTCCCCTGGCTCATTGCACCCCAACCTGTTTCTGGGATCAATCAGTAATAAATCTTGTGAGTCTACTTGCTTTGTGCGTGTGCACTGAAACTGCGCCTTCAATCACAAGACCTACCTGTGGTTTTCACTTCCCCAAGTGGGAGCTCAGATGCTGAGGGAGCTCCCTAGCAGCCCCACGTGGGTGGCTTGTACCTCCCCAGTCAGCAGGTCATAATCTGCCTGCACTGAATTTATTGCAGCGGCTCTAGCTTCTCAACACGACATATACAGTGCACTCCATTAAAGTGTGCAATTCAATGGTTCAGTATATTCGCAGATATGTGAAATCATCCCCACAGTCAATTTTTGAACATTTTCATTCACCTTAAAAAGAAACTCGTCTACACTTTAGCTATCACTCCCAATATTCACATCTTCCTCCTGCAATCCCCAGCTTTAGGAATCTCTAAGCTACTTTCTGTCTGTCTCTATAGATTTCCCTATTTGGGCTCTCAAATGAATGGAATTATATAATATATGATCTTTGTGATGATTTCATTCACAGCATAATTTATTCAAGTTACAAGCATGTTGTGGCATGTATCAATGCTTCATTCGTTTTTATGGCTGAATAATATTCCATTGTATGGATGAAACACGTTATGTTTATCTATTCATCCATACATGGACATTTGGCTTATTTGCACCTTTTGGCTACTCGGAATAACATTTCTATAAAATTCAGGTACAAATTTTTGTTTGAGCATATGTTTTCATTATTCTTGGGCATATACCTAGAAGAGGAGTTGATGGGTCATATGGTAATTCTAGGTTTAATTACCAAAGAACTGCCAGACTGTTTTCCAAAGTGGCTGCTCCATTTCATATTTGCACCACCAGTGTAAGTGTTCAAATTTCTCCACATATCCTTGAAAACTTTATTATCTCACTTTTTGATTCTAGCCATCCTGGTGGTTGTGAAGTGGTATCTCATTGAAGTTTTCATTTGCATTTTCTTCGTAAGTAGTGAGGTCAACCATCTTTTCATGTGCTCTTGGCCATCTGCATATCTTCCTTGGAAAAATGTGTATTGAGATCTTTTGCCATTTTTAAATTGGGTTTTTTGACTTTTTATAGTTAAGTTATAAGACACCTTTAGATATTTTCAATACAAGTCCATTTTCAGATATATGATTTGCATAATCCTCTTCCATCTGTGGGTTTCATTTTTACACTGTTGTTTAAAAATTTTACTTTTTTTTTGGTGAGGAAGATTGGCCCTGAGCTAACATATGTGCCAATCTTCCTCTATTTTGTGTATGGGATGCTGCCACAGCATGGCTTGGTGTGTGGTGTCCGTGCCCGGGATCTGAACCTGTGAACACCACGCCACTGAGGCAAAGCACATGAACTTAACCACAATACCACCGGGCCATCCCCCAAACATTTCACTTTTAATTGTGATAATATACTCATACAATAAGTTTTACACTTGAAGTTTTTTTAAGTGTATAGTTCAGTAGTGTGAAGTACTATAACATTGTGAAACCAATCTCTTAAACTTTTTTTTATCTTGCAAAACTGAAACTAACTACCCATTAGACAACAACTCATTCTCCCCTCACTGGAGCTCCTGGCAGGAACCATTCTTCTTTTTGGCTCTATGTATTTGGCTGCTCTAGGTCCTCATACCAGCAGAATCACACAATGTTTGACCTTTATTTTTATTTTTTAATTTTTTTATTGATGTCTTAATAGTTTATAACATTGTGAAATTTTGTTTGTATATTATTGCTTGTCAGTCACCATATAAATGCCTCCCTTCACCCCTTGTGCGCACCCCCCAACCCCCTTGCCCCTGGTAACCACCATAAAGTTCTCTCTGTCCGTGTGTTGGTTTATATCCCACATATGAGTGAAATCATGCAGTGTTTATATTTCTCTCCCTGGCTTATTTTTTGTGTGTGTGAGGAAGACCTGCCTTGAGCTAACATCCATGCCAATCCTCCTCTTTTTTCTGAGAAAGACTGGCCCTGAGCTAATATCCATGCCCATCTTCCTCCACTGTATGTGGGACACCGCCACAGCATGGCCTGACAAGGGGTGCGTTGGTGCATGCCCGGTGTCCGAACCCGGGCCACCAGCAGCGGAGTGCGTGCACTTAACCGCTACACCACGGGGCTGGCCCCTCTCTCTGGCTTATTTTGCTTAACATAATACCCTCCAGGTCCATCCATGTTGTTGCAAATGGGACGATTTTGTCTTTTTTAATGGCTGAGTAGTATTCCATTGTATATCTATACCACATCTTCGTTATCCAATCATCAGTCAAGGGACACTTGGGTTGCTTCCACTTCTTGGCTATAGTGAATAGTGCTGCAAATGAACATAGGGGTGCATAAGCCTCTTTGGATTGTTCATTTCAGGTTTGTTGGGTAGATACCCAGTAGTGGGATAGCTGGATCATAAGGTATTTCTATTTTTAATTTTTTGAAGAGTCTCCACACTGTTTTCCATAGATGCTGCATCAGTTTGCATTCCCACCAGCAGTGCATTAGACTTCCCATTTCTCCACATCCTCTCCAGCATCTGTTGTTTTTTGTCTTGGTGATTATGGCCATTCTAATGGGTGTAAGATGATATCTTAGTGTGGTTTTGATTTGCATTTCCCTGATGATGAGTGAAGTTGAGCATCTTTTCAGGTGCCTGTTGGTCATCTATGTATCTTCTTTGGAGAATTCTTGGTTCATTTCCTCTGCGCATTTTTTTGATCGGGTTGTTTTTTTTGTTGTTCAGTTGTGTGAGATCTTTATATATTATGGAGATTAATCCCTTGTCAGATATACGGTTTGCAAATATTTTTCCCCAGCTGGTGGGTTCCCTATTCATTTTGATCCTGGTTTCATTTGCCTTGCAGAAGCTCTTTAATGTGATGAAGTCCCACTTGTTTATTTTTTCTTTTGTTTCCCTTGTCTCAGTAGACACAGAATTCGCCAATGACGAATAGTACTACCTATATTTTCCTCCGGGAGTTTTATACTTTCAGGTCTCACCTTCAGGTCTTGGATCCATTTTGAGTTAATTTTTGTGTATGGCGAAAGAAGATGGTCTACTTTCATTCTTTTGCATGTGGCCGTCCAGTTTACCCAACACCATTTATTGAAGAGACTTTCCTTTTTCCATTGTATGTTCTTAGCTTCTTTATCAAAGATTAGCTGTCTGTAGGGCCGGCCCCGTGGCTTGGGGGTTAAGTGCGCGCGCTCCGCTGCTGGCGGCCCAGGTTCGGATCCCGGGCGCGCACCAACGCACCACTTCTCCGGCCATGCTGAGGCCGCGTCCCACGTACAGCAACTAGAAGGATGTGCAGATATGACATACAACTATCTACTGGAGCTTTGGGGGAAAAAATAAATGAATAAAAAAATTATAAAAACAACAGAAATTTATTTATTTTTTAAAAAAAAGATTAGCTGTCTGTATATGTGAGGTTTTATTTCTGGGCTTTCAATTCTGTTCCATTGATCTGTGTGTCTGTTTTTGTACCAGTACCATGCTGTTTTGATTACTATTGCTTTGTAGTATGTTTTGAAGTCAAGGATTGTGATGCGTCCAGCTTTGTTCTTGTTTTTCCAGATTGCTTTAGCCCTTTAGGGTCTTTTGTTGCCCCATAGGAATTTTAGTATTCTTTGTTCTATGTCCATGAAGAATGTCCTTGGGATTCTGATTGGGATTGCATTGTATCTGTAGATTGCTTTAGGTAGTATGGACATTTTAACTATGTTTATTCTTCCAGTCGAAGTGCATGGAATATTTTTCCATTTCTTTATGTCATCATTTCTTTCACTCAATAATATCTTACAGTTTTCATGTGTACTTCTTTCACTTCCTTGGTAAAATTTACTCCTAGATATTTTATTCTTTTTGTTGAAATTGTAAATGGGATTGTCTTCTTGAGTTCTCTTTCTGTTAGTTCGTTGTTGGGTAGAAATGCAACTGATTTCTGTAAGTTGATTTTGTACCCTGCAACTTTGCTGTAGTTGTTGATTATTTCTAATAGTTTTCCAATGGATTCTTTCGGGTTTTTTATATATAAGATCATGTCATCTGCAAACAGCGAGAGTTTCACTTCTTCGTTGCCTATTTGGATTCCTTTTATTCCTTTTTCTTGCCTAATTGCTCTGGCCAGAACTTCCAGTACTATGTTGAATAAAAGTGGTGAGAGTGGGCACCCTTGTCTTGTTCCTGTTTTCAGAGGGATGGCTTTCAGTTTGTCCCCATTGAGTATGATGTTGGCTGTGGGTTTGTCATATATGGCCTTTATTTTGTTAAGGTACTTTCCTTCTATACCCATTTTGTTTAGAGTTTTTATCATAAATGGGTGTTGATCTTGTCAAATACCTTCTCTGCATCTATTCAGATAATCATATGGTTTTTATTCCTCGTTTTGTTAATGTGGTGTATCATGTTGATTTATTTGAGGATGTTTAACCATCCCTATGTCCATGGTATAAATCCCACTTGGTCATGGTGTATGATCTTTTTAATGTATTGCTGTATTAGGTTTGCCAATATTTTGTTGAGGATTTTTGTATCTATGTTCATCAGGGAGATTGGTCTGTAGTTTTCCTTCTTATTATTGTATTTGTCTGGCTTTGGTTTCAAGGTGATGTTGGCCTCGTAGAATATGTTGGGAAGTGTTCCATCTTCCTCTATTTTTTGGAATAGTTTGAGAAGGATCGGTATTAATTCTTCTTTGAATGTGTGGTAAAATTCTCCAGAGAAGCCATCTGGTCCTGGACTTCTACTTTTTGGGAGGTTTTTGATTACTGTTTCAATCTCTTTACTTGTGATTTTTCTATTCAGGTTCTCTATTTCTTCATGATTCAGTTTTGGAAAGTTGTATGAGTCTAAGAATGTATCCATGTCTTCTAGATTGTCCAATTTGTTGGAATTTAGTTTTTCATAGTATTCTCTTATAGTCTTTTGTATTTCTGTGTTATCCATTGTAATTTCTCCTTTTTCACTTCTAATTTTATTTATTTGAGCCTTCTCTCTTTTTGTCTTGGTGAGTCTGGCTAAGGGTTATCAATTTTGTTTCTTCTCGGGAACCAGCTCTTTGCTTCATTGATCCTTTCTACTGTTTTTTTTTTTTTCATTTCAATTGCATTTATTTCTGCTCTGATTTTTATTATTTCTCTCCATCTGCTGGCTTTGGGCTTTGTTTGTTGTTCTTTTTCTGATTCTGTTAGGTGTAGTTTGAGGTTGCTGGTGTAGTTTGAGGTTGCTTATTTGGGCTTTTTCTTGTGTGTTAAGATGGGCCTGTATTGCTATGAGTTTCCCTCTCAGGACCGCTCTTGCTGCGTCCCATATGAGTTGGTGTGATGTATTTTCATTTTCATTTGTCTCCAGACATGATTTGATTTCTCCTTTAATTTCATAAATGATCCATTTGTTGTTTAGTAGCATGTTGTTGAGTCTCCATAACTTTGTCACTTTCCCAGTTTTTTTCTTATAGTTCATTTCTAGCTTCACGGCATTATGGTCGGAAAAGATGCTTGTTATGATTACAATCCTCTTAAATTTATATAAGCATGCCTTGTTTCCCAACATATGGTCTATTCTTGAGAATATTCCATGCGCATTTGATGAGAATGTGTAATCTGCTATGTTTGGATGGAGTGCTCTCTATATATCTATTAAGTCCATCTCATCTAGTTTTTCATTTAAGTCCATTATTTCCTTATTGGCTGTCTGTCTGGATGATCTATCCATTGATTTAAGTGGGGTATTAAGATCCCCTATTATTATTGTGTTGTTGTTAAATATCTCCTTTTACGTTTGTTAATAGTTGCTTTATATACTTTGGTGCTCCTGTGTTGGGTGCATAAATATTTAAAAGTGATATGCCTTCTTGGTGGAGTGTCCCTTTTATCATTATATACTGCTCCTCTTTGTCTGTCATTACTTGTTTTATCTTGAAATCAACTTTGTCTGATATAAGTATGGCAAAACCTTCTTTCTTTTGTTTGCCATTAGCTTGGAGTATTGTCTTCCATCCCTCCACTCTGAGCCTGTGTTTGTCCTTAGAGCTGAGACCTGTTTCCTGGGGGCAGCATATTGTTGGGTCTTGTTTTTTAATCCATCCCACCACTCTGTGTCTTTTGATTAGAGAGTTCAGTCCATTTACATTTAGGGTAAGTATTGATACACGAGGGCTTATTGTTGCTATTTTATTGCTCATTTTCCAGTTCTTGTGCATTTCTTTTGTTTCTCATCCCATGTGTTTTGGACTACCAATTCAGTTTGGTAGTTCTGTATGGGGTCTTATTTATCATTTGTGATTCTGTTCTGATTATTTGGTTAGTGGTTACCATAAAGTTTGTATAAAAAATCTTGTGGATGTGATAGTCCCTTTTTGGATGGCCCCCCATTCCCTTAGTCTGAGTTGATTTGATCCCTTTCCTCTTCCCCTTCTAAGTTGTTGTTGTTACATCTTATTCCTTCCTGTGTTGTGAGTTTGTGTTTAAAGTAATGAGGTTATATTTATTTTTGGTGTTTTCCTTCTCTTGATCTTTGGTTTTATAATTGTTTGCTAATCTATTCTGATAGAGAGCTGCAATTTTTCTGGTTTTTGTCGACCTATTTTCCTCCTTTTTCAAAACTTTGAATCCCCTTTCTTTTTTTCCCCTCAGGCATGAGGGCCTTCTTGAGCACTTCTTGTATTGGGGGTCTTGTGGCAATGAACTCCCTTAGCTTTTGTTTATCAGGGATAGTTATTATTTCTCCATCATATCTGAAGGATATTTTCGCTGGATAGAATATTCTTGGCTGAAAGCTTTTGTCCTTCAGAATTTTGAATATATCGTTCCACTCTCTCCTAGCCTCTAAAGTTTTTGTCAAATATCGGCTGAGAGCCTGATAGGAATTCCTTTGTAAGTTTTTTGTTTTGTTTTGTTTTTTTTCTAGCTGCCTTTAATATTTTTTGTCATTGACTTTTTTTTAACTTTTTGTTTATTGCAGTAACATTGTTTTATAACATTGTATAAATTTCAGGTGTACATCATTATACTTTTATTTCTGCATAGATTACATCATGTTCACCACCCAAATACTAATTACAACCCATCACCACACACATGTACCGAATTATCCCTTTCACCCTCCTCCCTCCCCCCTTCCCCTCTGGTAACCACCAATCCAATCTCTGTCATTGACTTTTGCCAGCTTTACTACTATATGCCTTGGAGAGGGTCTTTTCATGTTGATATATTTAGGAGATCTGTTTATTTCATCCACTGGTATTCCCAGCCCCTTCCCCAGGTTTGGGAAATTCTCAGCTATTATTTCTTTGAACAAGTTCTCTCCTCCTTTTTCCCTCTCTTATCCCTCTGGTATACCTATAATCCTTATGTTGGATTTCCTGAGTTGGATATTTCTTCGAGATTTTCTTCATTTCTTTTTAGTCTTAGTTCTCTTTCCTTCTCCATCTAGAGTATTTCTGCCTTGCTGTCCTCAATATTGCTAATTCTTTCCTCCATATTGTCACCCCTGATGCTTAAGGCTTCCAGATTTGTCTTTATCTCCTCTAATGTGTTTTTCATCTCTAAGATTTCTGATGGTTTTTTTTTATGGTTTCAATCTCTTTTGTGAAGAAATTCCTGATTTCATTGAATTGTCCATCTGTGTTTTCTTGTATTTCATTGAGTTTTTTTATGATGGCTATTTTGAATTCTTGGTCACTAAGGTTATACATTTCTGTGCTTTTGGGGTTGATTTCTGGGTGCTTGTCATTTTCCTTTTGGTCTGGAGATTTAATATATTTTTGCATAGTGCCTGTTGGTGTTGGCTTATTTTTCCTCATAGTGAAAATATCTGGTTGCAGCTTCTTCTTGCTGCTGCTGGGTGGAGGTCAAGAGCTCTTTATTCTGTGCCCAACTCAATCTGTGGGTGCTCTGCTTGGCCCCTGGCTGAGCTGAGGCATGGCTGAGCTGAAGCACAGCTGATCTGAAGTGCAGCTGAGTGGAGGCTGCTGGGGGTGAAGCGTGGGAACAGCTGGAGCTGGAGCAAGAGAACAGCTGGGCCTGGTGCACAGCTAGACCAAAGCAGCTGGGACTCAGGTGCAGCTGGGCTGAAGTTGTGGCAGCTGATCACACCGGGGCTGAAGAAACAGGAGCTGGAGCTCTGCTGGGTTAAAGCTGGAGCTGGAGTGTGGCTGGGCTTATGTTGCTGATGCCAAGTCAGCTGGAGCCTGAGTATAGCCAAGCTGAAGCAGCGGGAGCTGGGGAGGGGGCGGTCGAGCTGATGCAGCTGGGGCTGGGGCACAGTCAAGCAGAAGGAGCTGCGGCCGTGGTGGAGTCTAGCTGGAGCAGCTGGGGCCATGGCGTGTTGGGGCCTGAGCTGCCACTGCCTCTTATGTGGTGGTGCTGGTGCGCCCTGGCACTGGTGGGGCTGGGGTGCTGTGGGGTTGCTGCTGCTGGGGCCTGGGTGTGGGTGTGATGCCACTGCTGGCGCCAGTAGGCTGCCACCTCTGGGGCTTGGGTACAGGTGCACTGCCTCCACTGATGGGGCCTGGGTACTGGGGGTTCACCACTGCTGGTGCCCAGGCACCAGGAGCCTGCCGCCTCTGGGGCCTGGGTGTAGGCATGCTGGTGCCGCCACTGAGGCCCAGGCACCTGGTGGTTGCTGCCTCTGGGAGCAGGGCACAGGCATGCCATTGCTGCTGGTGGGGCCTGGGAACCTGCAGGGGTGCTGCCTTTGGTGCTGGGGCACCTGGGGGTGCTGCCTCTGGGGGCTGGGCATGTGCATGTTGCTGCCACTGCTGGGGCCTGATCATCTGGGTGCCGCTGCCTCTAGGGGCGTGGCATGGGCATGCCACCACCGCTGGTGGGGCCTGGACACCTGGAGGGTGCCACCTCTGGGGCTAGGCGTGGTCATGCCACAGCTGCTAGTGGGGGCTGGACGCCTGGGGGGCACTGCCTCTGGGGGTGGGGCATGGGCATGCCGCCACTGCTGTTGGGGCCTGGGGGCCGCTGCCTCTGGGGCCAGGGTGTGGGCGCACTGCCACCACAGGTGCTGGGGCTTTGGGGAGCTGCCATGTGTGGCGCTGGGTGGAGCTGAAGTGCTGCTCTGCCAAGGCTGCGGGGCTGCTGTGCTGAAGTGCCCTGCGGGCGAGTGGGGGAGGGGCGCTTACCTTCACCTCCTTGATCTCAGAGGTTTCTCTCCTCCCTGTCACTCTCTGCTCTCCTGAGAGGCCAGCCCATCAAAAGTACCCTCGAAACCGGTCCACACCCTCTGTAGGGGGATTCCCCATGGCCTGTATGGTGTCTTGGAGGGCACCAGCTTTCCCGCGGGGAGCTGCCCCATCCCCCTCTGAGAGCCACGTGGTCTCAGTCTCAGGGTGGCAGTCCTTGGGGAAGGAAGGGAGCTTCTCTTACCTCCATCCACCCACTGTGGGGGCTCCAGCACCTCAGTCCTTGGGCGTACAGCTGCATGGGTGGGTCACATATCCCCTGTGTTGTGTGAATAGCTTCTGTTGGAATATGAATGTCCTTTTTTTGTGTCTTAGAAGGGCAGAGTTCAATGGGGGAATCTCATTCCGCCATGATGCTGATGTCACTCCCCCTCTGCCCATTTTTTGATCCGGTTGTTTGTTTTTTTGTTGTTCAGTTGTATGAGTTCTTTATATATTATGGAGATTAATCCCTTGTTGGATATATGACTTGCAATTATTTTCTCTCAGCTGGTGTGTTATCTATTCATTTTGATCCTGGTTTCATTTGCCTTGCAGAAGCTCTTTAGTCTGATGAAGTGCCACTTGTTTATTTTTTCTTTTCTTTCCCTTGTCTGAGTAGACATGGTATCCAAAAAGATTCCTTTATGACCAATGTCAAACGGTGTATTGCCTATATTTTCTTCTATGAGTTTTATACTTTCAGGTCTCACCTTCAGGTCTTCAATCCATTTTGAGTTAATTTTTGTGTAGGGTAAAATCAGGTAGTCTACTTTCATTCTTTTGCATGTGGCTGTCTAGTTTTCCCAGTACCATTTATGGAAGAGACTTTCCTTTTTCCATTGTATGTTCTTAGCTCCTTTGTTAAAGATTAGCTATCTGTATATGTGTGATTTTATTTCTGGGCTTTCAATGTTCCGTTGATCTGTGTGTCTGTTTTTGTACCAGTACCATGCTATTTTGATTACTGTTGCTTTGTAGTATGTTTTGAAGTCAGGGATTGTGATGCCTCCAGCTTTGTTCTTTTTTTCTCAGGATTGCTTTAGCTATTCAGGGTCTTTTGTTGCCCCATATGAATCTTAGTATTCTTTATTCTATTTCCGTGAAGAATGTCATTGGGATTCTGATTGGGATTGCATTGAATCTGTAGATTGCTTTAGGTAATATAGACATTTTAACTATGTTCATTCTTCCAATCCATTTGCATGGGATATCTTTCCATTTCTTTATGTCATCATCAATATCTCTCAATAATGTCTTCTAGTTTTCATTGTACAGGTCTTTCACCTCCTTGGTTAGGTTTATTCCTAGATATTTTATTTTTTGTTGTGATTGTAAATGGAATTATCTTTTGTTTTTGTGTGTGTGTGTGTGAGGAAGATCAGCCCTGTACTAACATCTGCCAATCCTCCTCTTTTTTTGCTGAGGAAGACTGGCGCTGGGCTAACATCAGTGCCCGTCTTCCTCCCCTTTATATGGGATGCTGCCACAGCATGGCTTTCCAAGCGGTGCGTTGGTGCGTGCCTGGGATCTGAACCAGCAAAACCCAGGCCAACACAGCGGAGCACGTGCACTTAACCGCTTGCGCCACCAGGCCAGCCCCTGGAATTATCTTTTTGAGTTCTCTGTCTGTTAGTTCATTATTAGCATACAGAAATGTAACTGATTTTTGTAAGTTGACTTTGTACCTTGCAGCTTTACTGTAGTTGTTGATTATTTTTAATAGTTTTCCAATGGATTCTCTCAGGTTTTCTATATATAAAATCATGTCATCTGCAAACAGCGAGAATTTCACTTCTTCATTGCCTATTTGGATTCCTTTTATTCCTTTTTCTTGCCTAATTGCTCTGGCCCAAACCTCAAGTACTATGTTGAATAAAAGTGGCAAGAATAGGGCCGGCCCTGTGGCTTAGCGGTTAAGTGTGCGCACTCTGCTGCTGGCGGCCCAGGTTCGGATCCCGGCGCGCACCGACACACCGCTTCGCTGGCCATGCTGAGGCCGTGTTCCACATACAGCAACTAGAAGGATGTGCAACTATGACATACAACTATCTACTGGGGCTTTGGGGGAAAAATAAAATAAATAAATAAAATTATAAAAAAAAAAAGTGGCAAGAGTGGGCACACTTGTCTTGTTCCCGTTCTCAGAGGAATGGCTTTCAGATTTTCCCCATTGAGTATGATGTTGGCTGTGGGTTTGTCATATATGGCCTTTATCATGTTGAGGTCTTTTCCTTCTATACCCATTTTGTTGAGAGTTTTTATCATAAATGGATGTTGGATCTTGTCAAATGCTTTCTCTGCATCTATTGAGATTATCATGTGGATTTTATTCCTCGTTTTGTTAATGTGGTGTATCCTGTTGATTTATTTGCGGATGTTGAACCATCCCTGTGTCCCTGGTATAAGTCCCACTTGATCATGGCGTATGATCTTTTTAACATATTGCTGTATTAGGTTTGCCAATGTTTGTTGAGGATTTTTGTATCTATGTTCATCAGTGATATTGGCCTGTAGTTTTCCTTTTTGCTGTCATCCTTGTCTGGCTTTGGTATCCGGGTGATATTGGCCTCGTAGAATGTGTTGGGAAGTGTTCCATCTTCCTCTGTTTTTTGGAATAGTTTGAGAAGGATAGGTATTAAATCTTCTTTGAATGTTTGGTAAAATTCTCTAGAGAAGCCATCTGGTCCTGGAGTTTTACTTTTTGGGAGGTTTCTGATTACTGTTTCAATCTCTTTACTTGTGATTGGTCTATTCAGGATCTCTATTTCTTCTTGGTTCAGTTTTGGGAGGTTGTGTGAGTCTAAGAATTTATCCATTTCTTCTAGATTGTCCAATTTGTTGGCACATAGTTTTTCATAGTATTCTCTTATAGTTGTTTGTATTTCTGTGGTATCCGTTGTAATTTCTCCTCTTTCGTTTCTTTTTTTTTTTTTTTGTGAGAGAGATCAGCCCTGAGCTAACGTCCATGCTAATCCTCCTCTTTTTGCTGAGGAAGACCAGCTCTGAGCTAACATCTATTGCCAATCCTCCTCCTTTTTTTCTTCCCCAAAGCCCCAGTAGATAGTTGTATGTCATAGCTGCACATCCTTCTAGTTGCTGTATATGGGACGTGGCCTCAGCATGGCTGGAGAAGCAGTGTGTCAGTGCGCACCCGGGATCCAAACCCGGGCCGCCAGTAGCAGAGTGCACGCACTTAACTGCTAAGCCACTGGGCCGGCCCAACCTCTTTCCTTTCTAATTTTATTTATTTGAGACTTCTCTCTTCTTTTCTTGGTGAGTCTGGCTAAGGGTTTGTCAGTTTTCTTTATCTTCTCCAAGAACCAGCTCTTTGCTTGATTGGTCCTTTCTACTGTTTTGGTTGCAATTTCATTTATTTCTGTTCTAATTTTTATTATTTCTCTCCCTCTGTTGGCTTTGGGCTTTGTTTGTTCTTCTTTTTCTAGTTCTGTTAGGTGTAATTTAAGGTTGCTTATTTGGCCTTTTTCTTGTTTGTTAAGGTGGGCCTGTATTGCTATGAGTTTCCCTCTAAGGACCACTTGTGCTACGTCCCATATGAGTTGGTATGGTGTATTTTCATTTTGATTTGTCTCCAGGTATTTTTTGATTTCTCCTTTAATTTCATCAATGATCCATTGGTTGTTCAGTAGCATGTTGTTTAATCTCCAAATCTTTGTCATTTTCCCAGTTATTTTCTTGTAATTGATTTCTAGTTTCATAGCATTATGGTCAGAAAAGATGCTTGTTATGATTTTAATTTTCTTAACTTTCTATAGACTTGCCTTGTTTCCTAACATATGGTCTATCCTTGAGAATGTTCCATGCATGCTTGAGAAGAATGTGTAATCAGCTCTCTTTGGATGGAGTGCTCTATATATGTCTATTAAGTCCATCTCGTCTAGTTTTTTATTTAAGTCCACTGTTTCCTTATTGACTTTTTGTCTGGATGACCTATCCGTTGATTTAAGTGGTGTATTAAGATCCCCTACTATTATTGTGTTGTTAATATCTCCTTTTAGGTTTGTTAATAGTTGTTTTATGTACTTTGGTGCTCCTGTGTTGGATGCATATGTATATATATACACATACACACACATACATATATTATAATTGATATGTCTTCTTGGTGGAGTGTCCCTTTTATCATAATATATTGCCCCTCTTTGTCTCTCATTACCTGTTTTATCTTGAAGTCTACTTTGTCTGATATACGTATGGCAACACCTGTGTTCTTTTGTTTGCCATTAGCTTGGAGTATTGTCTTCTGTCCTTTCACTCTGAGCCTGTGTTTGTCTTTAGAGCTGAGATGTGTTTCCTGGAGGCAGCACTTGTTGGGTCTTGCTTTTTAATCCATCCCAGCACTCTGTGTCTTTTCATGGGAGAATTCAATCCATTTACATTTGGAGTGATTGTTGATATATAATGTTGCTATTTTATCATTTATTTTCCAATTCTTTTGCATTTCCTTTGTTTCTCATCCCATGTGTTTTGGACTACCAATTCAGTTTGGTAGTTCTGTATGATAACTCTTTTAGTTTTCTCTTTATTTATCATATGTGATTCTGTTCTGATTATTTATTTGGTGGTTACCTTGAGGTTTGTATAAAAAAATCTCATGGATGAGATAGTCTATTACCTGATGAGCTCTTATTTCCTTAGACTAAGTTGATTCGATCCCTCTCCTCTTCCGCTTCTAAGTTATTATTGTCACAGCTTATTCCATCTTGTGTTGTGAGTGTGTGTTTAAGGTGATGAGATTGTATTTATTTTTGGTGTTTTCCTTCCTTTGATTTTTGATCTTGATGTTTAAGTGTTTGCTAACCTATTCTGATAGAGAGCTACTATTTTTCTGATTTTGTCTCCCTATTTTTCTCCTTGCTTGAAGCTTTGTATCCCCTTTCTGTTTGTTTGTTTTTTTTCAGGCACGAGGGCCTTCTTGAGCATTTCTTGTAGTGAGGGTCTTGTGGCCATGAACTCCCTTACCTTTTGTTCATATGGGAAAGGTATTATTTCTCCATCATATCTGAAAGATATTTTCACTAGATAGAGTATTGAATATATCATTCCAGTGTCTCCTAGCCTGTAAATTTTCTGTTGATAAATCTGCTGTGAGCTTGATGAGAATTCCTTTGTATGTTATTTTTTGTTTTTGTCTAGCTGCCCTTAATATTGTTTCTTTGTCATTGACTTTTGCCCAGCCTTACTACTATATGCCTTGGAGTGGGCCCTTTCCTGTTGATGTATTTAGAGGATCTAGTGGCTTCATTTACTAGTATTTCCAACTCCTTCCCAAGATTTGGGAAGTTCTCAGCTATTATTTCTTTGAATAATCTCTCTGTTCCTTTTTCCCTCTCTTCTCTCTCAGGAATACCTATAATTCTTATGTTGTACTTCCTAATTGAGTCACATATTTCTCAGAGAATTTCTTCATTCCTTTTTAGTCTTAGTTCTCTCTCTTCCTCCATCTGGAACATTTCTGCATTCCTATCCTCAGTAATGCTAATCCTTTCCTCTTTGTTGTCAGCTCTGTTCTTTAAAGATTCCAGATTTTCCTTTGTCTCCTCCATTGTGTTTTTCATTTCCAACAATACTGATTGGTTGTTCTTTATGCTTTCAATCTCTTTTGTGATGAAATTCCTGATATTGTTGAATTGTTATTCTGTTTTCTTGTAATTTGTTGAGCTTTTTTATGTTAACTATTTTGAATTCTCTGTCATTTTGGTTATAAATTTCTGTGCCTTCAGGGTTGATTTCTGGGTGCTTGTTATTTTCCTTCTGGTCTGGAGATCTGATATATTTTTGCATCATGCCTGCTGAAGTTGGGTTGTTTTTCCTCATCCTAAAAATATCTGGTGGCAGTGTCCACCTGCCGCCACTGGGTAGGGGTCAAGTACTGCGTATTCTGAGCCCAGTGCAATCTGTGAGCACTCTGGCCGACCGGCTGAACTGAGGTGCCAGGCATGTGGGGGGACAGGCTCTCTCTTTTGCCTACCCGATCCCAGGGGGCTTCTCGCTGTTCCCTATCTGCTCTCCTGGGGTGCTCAGATGGTGATGGCACCCCCACAACTGTTCAGACTCCTCCATGTGGGAATTTCCCACAGGCTATGAGAGAACTTGCAGAGCAATGGTCTTCCCGCAGCGGGCCACCCTTCCCCCCTCTCTCTGGGAGCCGCACAGACCCAGAATTGCAGATCGAATGGAGAGGGTGAGGATTTCTCCTTACCTCTTCCCACTTCCTCCGGGGGCTCCAGCACATCCACTCTCAGATGTGCAGCTGTGTGGGTCTCTCAGATGTTCTTTTGTGTTGTGTGAGTGTCCTTTGTTGGTATGTGAATGTCATTTTTGTTGTATCTTATCTGGGGAGAGTTTACAGGAAAGCTCACTCTGCCATGATGCTGACATCACTCTGTTTGACTTTTTTGACAGGCTGATTTCACTTAGCATAATATCCTTAAGGTTCATCCATGTTGTACATTGTATCAGAATTAAAAGCTGAAATACTCTATTTTATGTATGTATCCAATTTTTTGATATGTTCATCCATTGGTGGATACGTGGGTTACTTCCACTTTTTGGCTATTGTAAATAATGCTAATATGAACATGAGTGGACATGTATCTGAGTCCCTGCTTTCAATTCTTTGGGGTACTTACCAGAAGCAGAATTGCTAGATCAGATGATAACTCAGTTCCTAATTTTTTGAGGAATTCTCATGTTTTCCATACCTGAATCTGATTTTATATTCCCAGCAATAGTGCACTAGGGTTCCAAAAGGTATTTTCCCCTTCAGGGTGTCCTTTGAAGCATAAAAGTCATTAATTTGATGAAGTCCAAATTACCTTTTTGCCTGTTTTTGATCTTTGTGTCATATTTAACAATTCTTTGCCAAATCGAAGGTCAGGAATTTTTTCCCGTTTTATCTAAGAGCATTATAGTTTTACTCTTATGTGTTTAGGTCTTTGATTTTTCTTTGTAAATTATTGTATATGATGTAAGTGTAAAACCTCTTTCCTTTCATATGGCTATCCACTTGGCCCAGCATTAATTTATGAAAAGAATGTTTTTCCTCATTCTTGGCACTTTTTTAAAAAATCGGTTGACTATAAATGTATGGGTTTATTTCTCAAATCTCAATCTATTCCACACATCTGTACGTCTCTCCTTGTGTCAGTACCAGAATATCTTGATGACCATTGCTTAGTAAAAAGTTTGAAATCAGGAAATATTAGTCCAGACTATTTGTTTTATTCTTTTCAAGTATGGTATGGCTATTTTGATTCCCTGCAATTCTATATAAATTTATAAACCAACTTGACAATTTCTTTAAAATATCAGCTGGCATTATGATGAGTATTGTGTTGACTATTCAGATCATTTTGGGGAGTAGTTCTACTTCAACAACATCATGTCTTCTGATCGATGAAATTGGGATATTTTCCAACTTACTGATACCTTTATTAATTTCTGTCAATGAGGATTGTAGTTTTCATGGTATTTGCTTTGTACTTTTTTGTTAAATTTATTCCTAAGTATCTTATTCCTTTTGATGCTACTGTAAATGCATGTTTTCATAATTTCATTATCACATTGTTCATTGCAAGTGTACAGAGATACTATTGACTTTTATATTTTGTCCTAGTATCCTACAACATTGCAGAAGTCAATTGGCAGTTTTATGAGTTTTTTTGTGTGTGGACTCCTTAGAGTTTTCTATATGCAAGTAGAAAAAGTTTACCTGCATTTCTTTTACCTTCATCCTTTCTAGGTTCTTTGGTTGGTCTAATAATTAAATTGACATAAGACATTAACAGGAAAAAAATGAATTTAATTTCCTACATACAGAAGACCCATAAAAAAATGAGACTCGAGAAGAGCAGGAAGCTTTTATACCTTTTAGATATAGAAACAATAAATTTGGGAATAATTGACAAGGCAGAAGGGTCTAGGCTACTTGTAGTAAATGGTGAAGAGATAACAAGGTTTGTTTATACAGGCTTCTCAGCCATAAATTCCCTGTCTCTAAATGAGAAATTTTCCTTCTGTCCTCCAGGTTCAAGGAGGGTACCATTCACATGGGAAATTCATCTACTGCTTTCAGGGGAACAAAGGAGGGGCAGAGTGTCTTTCTCAAAATGGGAGTTTCTCAAGTACCTTCATTCAAAATAGTCAATGAGCCAATGGCCTATATTTTGAGATGATGGATGATGCATTCTGAACTCCTACACAAAATACCTCATCCTTAAGTAGAGAGAGCTCTACATCTTTTCAACCAATCTTCATGCATTTTATTTCCTTTTCTTGCCTAATGGTTCTGGCTAAAGTCTCCAGAAAATTCTAGAATAGAAGTGGCAAGAGGAGACATCCATCTTTGGTTCCTTATCATCAGGGGAAAGCATTCCAGTCTTGCAACATTAAGTATATTAGCTGTGGGTTTTCCATAGATGATCATTATGAAGTAAGGAAGTTTTCTTCTGTTCCTGGTATGCTGAGTATTTTAATCATGAAAGGGTACTGGATTTTGTCAGTTATTTTCTCTGAGTATATTGAAACAATCTTGCCATTTTGGCATTTTACTGTATAGACATCCTGTATTGCATTAATGGATTGTGAGATGTTAACTCAATCTTTCTCCTCTGGAATAAACCCACGTGGTCATGGTTTATAATTCTTTTCATATGTTGGTGGATTGGGCTTCCTAGCGTTCGTAGAGGTTTTTGCATCCATATTCACAAAAAGAAATAGGGGTGTCACTTTTTTCTGCAATACACTTGTTGGTTTTGGTATCAGAGAAGTACTGGCCTCACAAAATCAGTGTGAAGTACTGTCTACAATCTATTTTTAAAACGAGTTTGTAGAAAATCCATAATAAACCTACTTTGAATGTTTTGGAGGATTCTGAGTTGAAGCCATCTGGGCCTAGGCTTACTTAGAGTATTTTGTTTGTTTGTTTACTAATTCGACCACATCACTTATTATAGTTCTATTCAGATTTCCATTTATTATTGAGTTAGTTTCTGTAGTTTTTGTCCAATAAGGAAATGTATGCATTTCATCACATGCTGTAAAATTGTTCATTGAATTACTCTATAATTGTTTTTATTGCTGCAATGTCAGTAGTAATATCCTTCTCTCTTTCTGATTTTACTTATTGGAATCTTCCCCCTTTTGCTCTAAATCAGTCTAGCTCAAGATTTGTCAATTTGTTAATCTTTTCATAGAATGTGCTTTTTGTTTCATTTTTTTTCTCTGTGGTTTTTCTATTCCTCGTTTCATTAATCTCTGCTCCAATTTTTATTTTTTCCTTTTCTCCTTGCTTTGGGTTTGGTACCTCATCTTTTCAAGTCTGTTAAGGTGAAAAGCTAGGTTATGATTTGAGATCTCTCTTCTTTGCTAGTATAGGCATTGATGGCTATAAATCATTTTCGATGTTCTGTTTGAGATACAGCCCATAAACTTTGACCCTTTTAGCATAATATAATGTCCCTCAATATCTCTAGTGATATGTTTTGTTTTCAAGTCTATTTGGCAGGATATTTGTATCATCTCTCCAGCTATCTTCTAGGGGCTCTTTACAAATGTATCTTTGCCATGCTTTTACTTTCAATCTATTTGTATATTTGAATCTAAAGTGTGCTTCCTATATCATCGCATCTATTTAGATCATGGTTTATGTTTTGAATCTGAGGTGACAATCTCTTCCTGCTGTTTGGATCATGTAGTCCATTCACATTTAGTACTGTTGACATGGTTACAATTACACTTGCCATTTTACTTTTCATTTTCTACAATTCTCACATTCTTTTTAATTTCTCTGCTCCTCCTTTATGGCTTTGTATTGCATTAAGTGAATATTTTCTTTTTTTTTTTTAATAATTTTATTTATTTATTTATTTTTTCCCCCAAAGCCCCAGTAGATAGTTGTATGTCATAGCTGCACATCCTTCTAGTTGCTGTATGTGGGACGTGGCCTCAGCATGGCCAGAGAAGCGGTGCGTTGGTGCGCGCCCAGGATCTGAACCCGGGCCGCCAGCAGCGGAGCACGCGCACTTAACCGCTAAGCCACGGGGCCGGCCCTAAGTGAATATTTTCTATTGTAGCATTTTAATTTTTAAGTAACATTTTCACTATTTTTTTTTTTTTTTGCAAGGAAGATCAGGCCTGAGCTAACATCCATGCCAATCCTCCTCTTTTTGCAAAAGAAGACTGGCCCTGAGCTAATATGCGTGCCCATCTTCCTCCACTTTATGTGGGACGCCGCCACATCATGGCCTGACAAGCGGTGCATCTGTGCGCGCCCAGAATCCAAACCTGGGCCACCAGTGGCAGAGCGCACGCACTTAACCGCTACGCCACGGGGCCAGCCCCCTTCACTATGTTTTTGAAGTTATTTTTTTAGAGGTTGCTCTGTTTAACATATACTTTTTTTTTGAGGAGGAGGATTGGCTCTGCGCTAACATCTGTTGCCAATCTTCCTCTTTTTCCTTTTTCTCCCCAAAGCCCCAGGACATAGTTGTGTATCATAATTGTAGAGTTCTAGCTCTTCTATATGGGACGCCTCCTCAGTACGGCTTGAGCGGTGAGTAGGCCCAGGCCCAGGATCTGAACCACAAACCCTGGATCACTGAATTGGAACACATGAACTTAACTGCTACACCATCGGGCTGGTCCCAATATATACTTCTTATTTTGTAAGAATGAGCTTCAGATTTATACAGACTAAATTCCAGTAATACACGGAAATGTTACTCATATACAGCTCTATTCCCTTTTGCTATTTCTGTGGTATTGTTGTGCAAATTGTATCTATTAATAATATAACCAATAATATCTTGTTACACTTATTTCTTTACCATTTGTAGTCATTTCCTTAACCCAATATCTCTTTGCTTCCACCATGACTTTTGTGCATTTAATGTCAAACATGTTACACATATATTACATTTCCATACAGTATACTCCCAACAGCACTTTTACGTAGTATTTTATACAATTCCCTTGATATCAGTTAAGAGAAGAAAGGACAAAATAGGAACTGATTCTGTCTTTCATACTAACATAATTACTTATACTGATATTTTGTTTCTCTATATTAATATGAATTTACCACCTGGGGTAACTTGCTTTCAGCCTGAAGATCTCCTCTAGTCATTCTTTTTTGTGTGTGTGTGAGGAAGATCAGCCCTGAGCTAACATCCATGCCAATCCTCCTCTTTTTGCTGAGGAAGACTGGGCCTGGCCTAACATCTGTGCCCATCTTCCTCTACTTTTTTACATGGGACTCCACCACAGCATGGCCTGTCAAGCGGTGCATTGGTGCGTGCCTGGGATCTGAACCCAGGCCGCCAGCAGCGGAGTGTGCACACGTAACCGCTATGCCACGGGGCCGGCCCCTCACTTTCATTTTTTTTTTTTTTTTTTTTGTGAGGAAGACCAGCCCTGAGCTAACATCTGCCAATCCTCCCCATTTTTTGCTGAGGAAGACTGGCCCTGGGCTAACATCTGTGCCCATCTTCCTCTACTTTATATGGGACGCCGCCACAGCATGGCGCGACAAGCAGTGTGTCGGTGCACGCCCGGGATCCGAACCGGCGAACCCTGGGCTGCCGCAGCGGAGCGCGCGCACTTAACCGCTTGCGCCACCGGGCCGGCCCCCCTCACTTTCATTTTTTACAAGGTAGTTTTGTTGAATACAGAATTCTTGGCTGACAGGTTTTTTCCTTGCAAACTTTGAATATGTTATCCCTCTGCCTTCTGACCTAACTTTAGCTAACTTTGGGTTCACTTTCTTTTTTTTTTTTTTTTAAAGATTTTATTTATTTATTTTCCCCCCAAAGCCCCAGTAGATAGTTGTATGTCATAGGTGCACATCCTTCTAGTTGCTGTATGTGGGACGCGGCCTCAGCATGGCCAGAGAAGCGGTGCGTCGGTGCACGCCCAGGATCCGAACCTGGGCCGCCAGCAGTGGAGCGCACGCACTTAACCGCTAAGCCACGGGGCTGGCCCTTCACTTTCTTTTTTAGTTCCTTGAGGCATAAATTTAGCTTAACTTGATATCTGTTGCCTTAATATAGATGTTTATTGCTACAAACTTTCCTTTTAGTTCTCCTTATGCTGCATTCCATACATTCCTGAAAGTTGTCTTCATTTTTGTCTGTCTCAACATATTTTTAAAATTCCCTTTTAACGCCTTAACCCATTCTTGTCCAAGAGTATTTTAGTTTCCATGTATTATTGTGAATTTTTACGACAAGATTTGAGATAAACAGGCTTTTAATGTGAGGTTTTATTACTTCTTGAACAGGCATTAGACTATGTTTAATGTTTGCTGCAGCTGTAGGTGCTAGAGGCTTCAGTATCCTGCAGTGTCCTTGTGCTTATGCCCTTTGGTGTGTCTGGATATCACTAGAAACTCATTCTTAAGTAGACTCTGTGTCCTGTGTCTTAACCCACTGTTTTTATCCTGGGGCCCTGCTGATATGGGCTCAGGTATTTGAGAGGGAAAATGTCCTCTTATGTTATTCAATATTTTGGTGGTAAAAACTCCCTGGTCTGTGAACTCAGAACGTGTTTTTAGCTTTTATATTTCCTCCCCTTTTGTCAGAGAGGAAACGTGAAGGGTCTGGGAGTTGTCTAATTATACTTTCCCAATCAGATAAGGCTTTAGCAGGTTATTTTCCTTTGACAGATGGTTTATGTTATGCAACAAAAAAATACTGTGCGTATATCAAAATGTTTCCTCCCATTTCCTGCATGAAGCATGAGGCATCTTTTTCCTAATCTTCACTATGAGGGCCTAGTTGAGCTCCTGAAGAAAAAATTCATAAATTGTGGGGGACTTCCTCAGACAGCTCCTGCCTAGAGTTTTAACTGTCAAGGTAACCCATACTGTGCCTCTAAAATTCATCTTCTACATTTTCTATGTTCTTAGAGGATAATGGATCCAGTCATTTCTCCTCCTGGAATGTGGTGATTCTCCATATTTGCCTGTCTCTCATTTTGGGGGCATTGGTTTGTCCTGTAACCTCATATTTCTCATGAATCTAAGAGGTGTTACTTCTCAGGTTGTGCAGCATTTTTCTTGTTCAGAAGATGAGAATGATCACTTCAAGCTCTCTATGTATCAAAGCAAACCATCTATTCATTTCTGTTGTTCTGTTTTTTTGCATTGTGAGACTATACCATTTTCACTTATTGATTATATTGCCAGTGACTGTGTTCCCTCCAAGGTTTTCTTTTCTGACCAATGCATTTAAAAAGATCAAACTGGGATCTCTGCATTTGGATATCTTATCCTGATTTTCTGAAAATTCCAGATCATGAAAACATGTTTGTCATCAAAAAGACTTTTTTTTTTTTTTTTTTGTGAGGAGGACCAGCCCTGAGCTAACATCTGCCAATCCTCCCCTTTTTTTTTTTTTTTTTTTTTTTTTTTGCTGAGGAAGACTGGCCCTGGGCTAACATCCATGCCCATCTTCCTCTACTTTATATGGGACGCCGCCACAGCATGGCCTGACAAGCAGTGCGTCGGTGCGCGCCCGGGATCCGAACCGGCGAACCCCGGGCCGCCGCAGCGGAGCGCGCGCACTTAACCGCTTGCGCCACCGGGCCGGCCCCAAAAAGACTTTTTTAAGAGACATTTTTGATGGGGTACTTTCTGTTTTGGTATAGCCCCTTTGGGGGCAAGATTAACACCCTACCCAAAATGGGATTGCATGAAAAGACTGATGTCACCACATGCATCAAGTGGAAAGAAAAATGTTTATTACTCAAAGGTACTTTTTAAGAAGAGTAGGGCAAGGGTCAATTGGTTCAGGTGGTTTGTACAAAGAAGAATGGGTTGGAACTTTAAGGTGCGTAGAGGTAGGTGGAGCAGGTTTCCAAGGTTTGACCCTCCTACTGATGATGCAAAAAGAAAAGGGCCATGTGTCAATTCCCATAACATCACACCCCTCTCTTTGACCACAGCTGTAATCCTGCAGATCACAGGCAAGAGGACACTGAAAAAACTATGATTTAAGTTTTTGGTATTCAGAATGAATGACACAGTTTCATGAGAAAAATTATAACTATAAAGGAATAAAAAAAAAATTTGCCTGAGTAAATAACACGTGAACTTGTACATACATGATAACACTGACTCAATGTATAGTAATTAAATGAAGAAAACTGAAAAGTTTATCTGAAAATCCATAATGATAATGGTATATTTTTACATATCCTCTGAAGAAATGAAAACAATATTTGTTAGCATGAGGGCTTAGAAAACAGCTGATAAAGTATTTCTACAGAAGAACTACAGAAATGTTTGTTTCACAAAATTGCACATACTTTTCATCATGGACAAGCAAATGTCATTGAAAACATCTTGTGGGATTTCATTCGGCTACAAGTAACAGGAAACACGCACAGTCTTCCTGACATGAGGAAGATGCTTATTCTTATATGGAAGGATTAAGTCAAGGCAGAATGCAGCAGAGAAACAAACTCCAGTGTCATTTTTTTTTCATGGCACCATTGTGGATGTCATGGTGAATAAGGAAAAGGTAGTCACTAGCACTATTAACCAAAATAAGGTGTTTCTTATACAAATTAGACCTTATACAGATATAATCTAGACAAGACGGGAATGAGAATACTCCCAGTCACGAAAGTCTGAATCTTCCTGGTGAACACAAGAAGGCTTACAGAAAAAAACTCTCAAGTATCTTTGATGTGGGACTTACAAAGACATCAGTGGAAAACTACACCTCTAAGAGAATGAAATCAAACAGTTGGTGGTGGTTTTGAAGATACTCTTGACTGGAAGGGCGAGGAATCTGTAAATGGGCTGGAACGTGATTTCCTCTATATGTCTGTCTCTCTCCATATGTGGTGATTCCAAACTCTGACAAATGCCTTCCTTGCTTCCACCTTCAAAATCTCCTGCAAGGGAGGGTACTGGTGAATTCCAACATGGAACTGTAAAGGGGATAGGTAATGGAAAATCTAATTCCTAGCAATATTCACAGTGAGGATATGTGCAACTCTAGATTTTTTTGTCCTATCTCATTGCTCCCTTCTTAATTCCAGGTCTATTCACCAAATGCCAGTCAGAAGGAAGGACAATGAGCAAAGGCCCAAATATGAAAATAATAATTCACAAGAAACTGTACTGTTTGATAAACTTGCCATACATAAAAATTTATTTCAACTATTGAATGCTGGGGAAAGTGGGAAAAAGATCCTATATCCACCACCCTCTAAAAGGAGCTTTCTCAGTAAGAAAGGTAGAAAGTATAAAATGGACTAGGGATATCCAAGAATTGTCACATGGCCAGTAGGACAATCCTAACAAGTGCCAAACTGTCATTTTACAATGGCCCCTTAACGTAGAACAAATAAAACATTATAAATATATTAAACCTAACTGCATATTAGAAATAAACTTTAAGTCACCCATGAATCCAAAAGGCTTCAAAATAGAAAGAGAAAATATCATTTACTGATTTAAGGAAAAATCACTACCTATTAATCTTATGTACTCTTGTTGAAAGATGACTTGAATAATTACTTGACCTCAATATTCATTTCTGAATGTCATTAGTAGAATTCCACAGTCCAATGATTTGCTTTCAGAAAGAAGCTTAGTAAACCAATATATTTACAACTTTTATAACAACTCTTTCATATTGAAAGTTTTCTGGAACATTATACATGCATTAACTCTCACCAAGCTTTCTTAGGTTACTTACATTTATATTTCTTATCAGTAGGAGTTTTCATATTTTAGTATGTGGGTCAATTGAAGACATTCTCATTTTGTTTACTTTCAAGAGGTTTTTATCCAGTGAGTCTTTTCATGCCTTCAGAAAGAACTGGGATCACAGAAGACTTTCCCACATTCTTCACAATTATATGGCTTCTCTCCCATGTGCACTCTCATGTGTCTTCAAAAGTATGTGTAACAAATGAAGGTTTTCCCACATTCCTGACATTCATGGGGTTTCTCTGCAGTATTAGTTCTTTCATGTACTTGAATATAACTGGAACGAATGAAGGTTTTACCACATATTTTACATTCACAGGGTTTCTCTCATGAGTTCTTTTATGTATTCCATATGAACTGGGACAAATGAAAGTCTTGCACATTCTTTACATTTATAAGGTGTATATCCAGTATGCATTTTCATGTGTGATGAAGTGCTGGATGGATGACAAAAGGCTTTCCCACATTCTTTACATACATTAGGTTTCCCTCCTGTGTGACTTCTTTAATATATTTTATAATTTTATTTATTTATTCATTTTTTCCCCCTAAAGCCCCAGTAGATAGTTGTATGTCATAGCTGCACATCCTTCTAGTTGCTGTATGTGGGACGTGGCCTCAGCATGGCCGGAGAAGCGGTGCGTCGGTGCGCGCCCAGGATCCGAACCCAGGCTGCTAGCAGCGGAGCGCGCGCACTTAACCACTAAGCCACGGGGCCGGCCCTTTAATGTATTTTAAATGAACTGGGACTAATGAGTGCTTTCTCACATTCCTTACATTTTTTAAGGCCCAACACCAGTGCAAGTGATCATGTGTACTTGAAGGTATGAGAGAGAAATAAATGATTTCTTTCATGTGTTTGGAAACTTAGATGAGATCTAAAATTTTAACCACATTGTTTACATTCATAAGTTTTCTCTCCGTTGAGTACCTTCATGTCTTTGTAAAGAACTATAATATTTGTAGGCTTTTCCACATTCCTTACATTCATAAGGCTTCTCTCTAGTATGAGTTCTTCCATGGTTTTGAAGAGAATTGGGAGAACTGAAGACTTTACAGCATTTTTTACATTCATAAAGTTTCTCTCCTGTGTGAGTCCTTTCATGTTTTTTAAAGGAATAATACTGTCTAATGGCTTTTCCATACTGTTTACATTGAAAAGCTTTCTCTCCAAAGTGAGCTCTTCCCTATATCTGAAGTGATCTGGAACAAGTGAAGCCTTTCCCACATTCCTTACCTGTATAAGGAGCATGTCCAGTGTGCATTATCATGTCTTCAAAGGATTTTGAGCCACATGAGGGCTTTCCCACATCCCTTACTTTTTACACATTTTCTATTATGATTTCTTTCATGTTTTTCAAAACATTGGAGATAGCTGAAGGCTTTCCCAAATACTTTACATTTATATGGCTTCTCTGCATATTTCTGATACTTATATGGTTTCTCTTCAGTGTGACATCTGATGTGCCCATAAAGGGATGAAAGATGCATGAAGACCTCTCCACATGCACTGCATTCATGTGGTTTCACTCCACTATTTCTTTGTTCAGACTGAGATTTGGAATAAGGCTGAACTTTTCTGCATGTTGACTATTCTCATTACTTTCACAGAGTCTCTCTGCCATATGACTTCTATAAAAATGAGAACATTATTGATGATTTCTTTATTGATTTTATATTTATTATATTTATTATGATATATAGGAAAAGTTTAGATTTTTCTGCTTTGTCTGAATTCTCTGAAATTGAATATACTGAATTCTCTGCTAGAAGACTTCACGCTTGCTGTTATCAAGACAGTGATATTCATATATAGGATTTATTAATACTGTTTCCAGGTGAACTATTTTGCAAATATTGAAATTCTATGTCACATTTAAAAAAGTATATTTGGCAAAAATTTTCTAAGACTAAATACAGTTGAAGCAGGGGTTATTTGTTCTGTTTGCTGCTTTTTAAAATTTCATAACATACTAGGATTTTCACATGAGACACTGCTTTCTATTGTGAGTGTGACCCACCTTAGTTTTCTCCCCTATAAAACTGTGCAGATGAGTTTGATTCTAGGCCAGGGAATTCTCTATTGCTAGCACCATTACCTGGAGTTTGACTAATCAATCTGATCCAATCTGTGATCAGGGATGGCCTGTTTGACCCAGGGAAAGAATACAGCAACTCCGCAGTGGATGCCATCAGGTGTGGTGGTGCACACTGTTCATAAAGTATATGAGCGCCCTGGTCACTCATGTGCTCCCAAGTCACTCTGGAATTGGCCAAAAAAAAGTAGGTGAGGGCCGGCCCCATGGCTTAGCGGTTAAGTGCACGCGCTCCACTGCTGGCGGCCCGGGTTCGGATCCCGGGCCTGCACCGACGCACCACTTCTCCAGCCATGCTGAGGCCACGTCCCACATACAGCAACTAGAAGGATGCTCAGCTATGACATACAACTATCTACTGGGGCTTGGGGGGAAAATAAATAAATAAATAAAATCTTTAAAAAAAAAAAAAAAAAAGTAGGTGACCTCTTCCAGAATGTATTACATCAATCAAAGCAGAGGAGAACACACCTCCTCCTGTAGATTTGATGTGCCAGAGGTGCCATTTTTGGCTCTATGCTGTAAGTACACACATCTCTTCAATGAGGAAGCCTCTGGTTAGCAAGTCGGAGGGGTCCTGCATTCATGACCCAAGGCAAATGGGAAGCTGGCTGTGGAGGATCAACTCAGGCCCTGGGAGGGCCCCTATTTACAAAAAGGCTGTCAGATGCCATCAGTGGCTTCTCTAATTGTGTGCAGCACAATTGTGTGGATGAGAATAGTTTTGGTACAAGAAGGCTTGGGCAACTTATGTCCACCATGAGAGGTTTAGAGAATCTTGGATGCATAATGGGAGGCTGCTAAAGCCTCTATGGTAAAGGGGTGTGTGGAGAGAGACACTAATGGAGAGACTGTTATTTTGACAAATTCTAGAGGCATTCATTTCCCTGTTCAAAGTCAGTCACTTTTGTGTGTGTGTGTGTGAGGAAGATCAGCCCTGAGCTAACTCCATGCTAATCCTCCTCTTTTTCCTGAGGAGGGCCGGCTCTGAGCTAACATCTACTGCCAATCCTCCTCCCTTTTTTCCCCCAAAGCCCCAGTAGATAGTTGTATGTCATAGCTGCACATCCTTCTAGTTGCTGTATGTGGGACGCGGCCTCAGCATGGCCGGAGAAGTGGTGTGTCGGTGCGCGCCCGGGATCCAAACCCGGGCCGCCAGTAGCGGAGCGCGCGCACTTAACTGCTAAGCCACGGGGCCGGCCCAAGACTATGTATTTTAAATATTTAAAGATAAAAATCCTCTCAACAGGAAAAACAAAAAGACACCACAAATATCTATGGCTTAAATCGATAGGAAGTCTCAAGTCCCAGATGACAACCTCACTCACCCCTACCCTCATAGAAAAGATATATATTCATCTCAGCATTCCTATTAGCTCATATTTTTTTATGTTTATTCAGAGCCCTTATTTCTATCTTATCACACGTATATGTACCATTTGTTAACCACTTGTTTTCCCACAAACATATAAGCACCAGGACTGCAAGAACTTGTTTCATGCTACTATATCCAAATCCTACTGTGCCGTATGTGTGCAAAATTGTGTGCCTTGACTCTATAGTGCATGGCATGTGAGAGATGTTGAAACATTATCATCAAAGGCATAGTCTGTGAGAAAGAAAGGCTTGATTGGCACAGTGGCCCTGTCTCTCTCCCTTGCTAGGTTTGTATTGTCTCACAATTTACCTAAACTCAAGGCCTCAGTTGAGTCATAAAGGAGACATTAAAAACATTACATACTATACTAAGAAGTGAATTTATATATTTTAACTGAGGTTCTTTATGGTGAACTGTCTAATAGACTGTAGGGAATACATCAGTGTTTTGATAACAAGTAGTAAAGACAAAAGCTGTCCCAGAGGACCAGGAGCTGCCTGCAGTCACTGCAAGGCCAGGTCATCCTGTTGATGACAGATATGTCACATGCCTCCTTTACGAAAGGTTCACAGTCACCAAAAAAAAAACTAAGGGTACTTTTTTACCATACTAGTAAAAGTGGTAAAATACAAAATTCCAAATTATAAAAATCACTAATATTCCCTTCTTCTTACTAAAGTAGCTGACTAGAACTTCTTACAAATTACCTTTATCTCCACTACATTGTTGTTGCCTTGTAGAAAACAATGGTTATATTTACCATAGACAAAATGTTTCCCAAAGACAGAATGAGTTTACCACCTCTCAGAATTCAATACAGAAAATGACCTGCTTTCTTGAATAGCAATGAAATCCACAAACACATGCCAAAATCTGGTTGTTATTTTTCTTTTTGCTTGAGAAAGATTGTTGCTCAGCTAACACCTGTGCCAATCTTCCTCTATTTTGTATGTGGGATGCCATCCAAGTATGGCTTGATGAACAGTGTGTAGGTCAATGCCCGGGGCCCGAACTCATGAACCCTGGGCCACTGAAGCAGAGCGTGTGAACTTAACCACTACACCACTGGGGTGGCCCCCAAAATCTTGTAAGAATTCCTTTTCAGCACCCTGTTATTCTTATACCTCACAGTCCTTCACGGTGTATAGTCATTCTTATTAGAATTCATTACACCCCTCTTTTGACGACAGGTACGATCCTACAGGACACTGGCAAGAGGGCATGAAAAACCCATGCTGTTTAAGTATTGGATTAAGAATAAATGAGACATTAGTTTTATGACAAAAATGGTAACTATTAAAGAAAAAAAGGGGCTGGTCTGGTGGTGTAATGGTTGGGTTCATGCACTCTGCTTCAGCAGCCCAGGGTTTTCCAGGTTTGGATTCCAGGCGCAGACCTACACACTGCTTATCAAGCCCTGCTGTGGCAGGCATCCCACATATAAAAAGTAGAGGAAGCTGAGCATGGATGTTAGCCCAGGGCCAGTCTTCCTCAGCAAAAAGAGGAGGATTGCCAACAGATGTTAGCTCAGGGCTAATCTTCCTCACCAAAAAAGAAAAAAAAAATACAGTTTGCCTGAGGAAAAAAATACCTTAATTTGTATGCACATGATAAAATTGACTCATAATGTATAATGATTAAATGAAGATAATTGCAAAGTATATCTGAAAATCCATAATTAAAATGGATTTTAATATATTCTCTGAGGAAATGAAAACCACAATATTTATTAGCATTCAATGGCTCAGAAAACAGTTGATAAAATATATCAATGAAACAACTACAGCAACGTTCATTTCAAAGGAAATGCATGTAATTTTAATGCTATACAATCAAACATTATTGAAAACATACTGAGGGAATGTGTTCAGATACAAGTAATAGAAAACACAGAGTCTTCCTGACATGAGAAAGTGGACTGTTCTCATGTGGGAGAACTGGGTCAAGGCAGCCACTGCACAATGCAGCAGAGAAATTCCCAGGTCTTTCTTTTTATGCCCCATTGTAGATGTCATGGTGAATCAGGAAAACGTTAATATGAGGTTTTTTGTATACAAATTAGACCTTATAGAGATATCATCTAGAGAAACGGGGAATCAGAGAATACTCCCAACCACAAAGGTCTGAATTAGTTTCCCAGTGGACAGAAGAGGCCTTACAGAAAATCCCTAACTCTAATGGATCTTTAATGTGAAAACATCAGTGGAAAATACATCTGTAAGAAAATGGAAATAAAACAGTTGGTGGTGGTTTTCAAGATACTTTAGACTAGAAGGGCAAAGAATCCAGAAAATGGGATCAAAGATGATTTCTTCAAAGCTCCTAGGTAACTGTCTCTCCTTGTATGGTGGTTCCAAAATCTGCCTAATAACTTGTTTCTGCCTTCCAAATCTCATGCAAGTGAGGCTATTTGTGAATTTCAACATGAAACCATAAACTGGATGGATTCTTAAAGATCTAGTTCTACACAGTATCCTCATGACATAACACAATACAGGGTGATATGTCCAGCTCTAGATTTTGTTCCTCTATCAGAGATTTCTACTTAATTCAAAGTCTGTTCTCCAAATACCAGTCAGAAGGAAGGACAGGGGCCGGCCCGGTAGTGTAGTAGTTAAGTTTGTGTGCTCTGCTTTGGCACCCCAGGGTTCTTGGGATCAGATCCTGGGTGCAGAACTACATACCATTCATCAAGTCATGCTGTAGTAGCATCCCACATACAAAACAGAGGACTATTGGCACAGATGTTAGCTCAGGGCCAATCTTCCTCAACAAAAAAATTAAAAAATAAAATAAAAAAAAAAGGAAAGACAAAGAGAAAAGGCACAAATATGAAAATAGTAATTTACAGGAAAGTATACTCTGATAAACTTGCCATACATAAAAATTTATTCCAACTGTTTAATACTATAGAAAACGGAAACAGGCTCCTATACCCATCCTTTGCTCAAAGAAAGGAACAATATATGCCATGGATTAGGCATATCCAGGAATGGCAATACAAGGCCAATAAGAAAATCCCAACAGGGGCCGGCCTGGTGGCGCAAGTGGTTCCGTGCGCGCACTCCGCTACAGCGGCCTGGAGTTCACGGGTTCAGATCCCGGGTGCGCACCAACGCACTGCTTTTCAGGCCATGCTGTGGCGGCGTCCCAAATAAAGTGGAGGAAGATGGGCATGGATGTTAGCTCAGGGCTGATCTTCCTCACAAAAAAAAAAAAAAAGAAAATCCCAACAAATACAAACTGTCATTTTTCAATGGCCCCTTAACACAAAACAATTAAAACATTATAAAAAAATTGAGAAAACATTATTAACTGATTCAAGGAAAAAGCACTACCTATTAATCTTTATGTACAACTGATGAAGGACGACTTGCAGAATTATCTCACCTCAATATTCATTTCTGAAAGTAATGAAAAGAAATCTACAATCAAGTGTTGCCCTTTAAGAAAGAGGCTTGGCTCTATGGAAAACAGTATGGCGATTGCTCAAAAAATTAAAAATAGAAATACCCTAGGATCCAGCTATCCCACTACTGGGTATCTACCCAACGAACCTGAAATCAACAATCCAAAAGAGGCTTATGCACCCCTATGTTCATGGCAGCATTCTTCACAATAGCCAAGAAGTGGAAGCAACCCAAGTGTCCCTCGACTGATGAGTGGCTCAAGAAGATGTGGTGTATATATACAATGGAATACTACTCAGCCATAAAAAAAGACAAAGTCGTCCCATTTGCAACAACATGCATGGACCTGGAGGGTATTATGTTTAGTGACACAAGCCAGAAAGAGAAAGACAAACACCGTATGATCTCACTCATATGTGGAATATAAACCAACACACGGACAGAGAGAACTGTATTGTGGTTACCAGGGGCAATGGGGGTGGCAGTGAGCACAAGGGGAGTAGGGAGACATGTATATGGTGACTGACAAACAAAAATGTACAACCAAAATTTCACAATGTCATAAACTATTAAGACATAAATAAAAAATAAGAAAAAAAAAAAAGAGCGAGCCTCGGTAAACACAATATATTTACAACTTTTATAACGCCTCTTTCATGTTCAAAGTTTTCTAGAACATTATACACAGATTAATTTCCATCAAGCTTGCTCATATTACTTACATTTATATTTTTTTGGAGAGACCTTCACATACAATGACCCAGACGAATTGAAGTTTTTCTCATGCTCTTTACATTTAAGAGGTTTTTATCAAGTGAGTCCTTTCATACGCTCAGAAAGAACTCAGATGACAAAGCCTTTCCCACATCATCTACATTTACATGTAGGTTTGTTATTCTTCTAGTGTGCATTCTCACATGTCTTTGAAACTTTTCGTGAGAAATAAATGCTTTCTCATTTTCCTGACATTCATAAGCTTTCTCTCCAGTGTGACTTCTTTCATGTCTTTGAAGTGATCTGAGAGAAGTGAATGCTTTCTCACATTCTTTACATTCATAAGGTTTCTCTCCAGTATGATATCTTTCATGTTTTTGAAGACAGCTGGAAGAAGTGAAGGCTTTACCACATTGTTTACATTCATAGAGTTTCTCTCCAGTATGAATTCTTTCATGGTCTCGAAGAGAACTGGAAGAAGTGAATGTTTTAATACATTTTTTACATTCGTAGGGTTTGTCTCCAGCGTGAGTTCTTTCATGTATCGAAGTAAACTGGGAAAAATGAAGGCTTTCTCATATTTCTTACATTTAAAAGGTCCGTCTCCAGTATAAAAGATCATGTGTGATTGAAGGCTTGAAGGGTAATTAAAGGCTTTCCCACATTCCTTACATTCACAGGGTTTCTCCCCAGTGTGACTCCTTTCATATATTTGAAATGCACTGGGAGAAATGAATACTTTCTCACATTCCTTACGCTTATAAGGTCCGTCTCCAGTGTGAAAGATCATGTGTGATTGAAGGCTTGAGGGATTTATAAAGGCTTTCCCACATTCTTTACATTCATAGGGTTTCTCTCCAGTGTGAGTTCTTTCATGTATTAGAAGAAAACCTGAAGAAGTGAATGCTTTACTGCATTTTTTACATTCACAAAGTTTATCTCCAGTATGACTTCTTTTATGAATTTGAAAAGACCTGTGAAAAAGGAAGGCTTTTCCACATTCCTTACATTTATAAGGCTTCTCTCCATATTTTTGATAGTCACATGCTTTATGTTCAGTGTGACATCTAACATGACTACTAAGGGATGAATGATGCTTGAAGACTTTCCCACATGCACTGCATTCACATGGTTTAGCTCCTGTAGTTTTCCTTTTCAAAGTGAGGTTTGCAACAGGCTGAAATTTTCTCCACATTGACTACCCTCTTCACTTTCACAGAGTGTCCGTACCATATGACTTCTGTAAAAAATGAGAAGCACATCATTAATTAGTGCTTTAGGGCCGGCCCCATGGCTTACTGGTTAAGTGCTCGCGCTCCGCTGCTGGGAGCCCGGGTTCGGATCTCAGGCGCGCACCGACGCACCACTTCTCCGGCCATGTTGAGGCCGCGTCCCACGTACAGCAACAAGAAGGATGTGCAGCTATGACATACAGCTATCTACTGGGGCTTTGGGGGGAAAATAAATAAATAAATAAAATTAATTAGTGCTTTATTAATGATTATATATTTCTTATATATAAGTTATAGGAGAAGTTTAGGTTTTCTGCCTTATCTGAATTCTCTGAAATTGAATATACTGAATGCTATGCAAGAAGTCTTTACACTGGCTATTGTCAAAACAGTGATATTCATATACAGGGTTTCTTAATACTATTTCCAAGTGAACTATTTTGCAAAAACTGAACCTCTGTATCACACTTCAGAAAGTATATTTAGTGAAAGTTTTCTAAGAATAGCTAAATTTCAAATGAGGTTTGTTTTGTTTACATCTTGTAAAAATTTCATAACGTACCAGGATTCTCATGTGAGACACTGCTTTCCATTGTGACTGTGACTCACCTTAGTTTTCTCCCTTGGTTTTTGTACTGATCTTCAATATCATGATCTTCCCATGCTTTTCCTGAAATGCAGACCCAGAAAGGTGATTACAAAGTATTAGAAATTAGAGAAAAGTTTTTAGATTCTAACTCCATGATGAGCTATGACCATTTCTAGTTTATTGAGCAACACCCCACACACACACCCATTTCCACATTCTACATCTTGGAACCATGTCGATGGGCAAGAAACAATTGTTCTCTGATGAAGTGAAGAAATGTCCTCATTCTTACCTACTGAGTCCAGGATCCTGAAGGTTTCCTACATCACATCTCTGTCGAGTTTCTTCTGTGAAGGGTCCAGTAAAGCCCACTCTTCTGGGGTGAAGTTCACAGCCACATCCTCAATGGCCACTGAGTCCTAAAACATCACAGTGTGTGTACAGTAGGATGTATAAGACTGACAACACTGGGTATGGACACTTCATTTGTAGGAAGGTTACATGTGACTCTGTCATCTCCAAACATTTATTCTATGACATGATCATTAAAAACTCACTGTTTTTCTGTACACACTTCCTCATCAGTTTAAGAGCATTATGAATGTATGAAAATTATTTACACATTTTTATGTGACCACATTAAATCATATTTCTAATAACAGGGTCCAGAGCATGTTGGGAAATGGCAGAAATGCTATACATATGAAACAAATATTTATCACTTAAAGACCAATGATTCCTTGTGAGAAAAATTCTTTCATCTTCTTGTTTATTACCCACCAGTTACAGAACTCCATGAGGCAGAGGGTTAAGTCTACATGAGGTTTCAATGGATAAAAACATAATGAAGAACTGGAAGCTTTTAAGATTTTATTTATTTTTATTTATTTTTTTCCCCCAAAGCCCCAGTAGATAGTTGTATGTCATAGCTGCACATCCTTCTAGTTGCTGTATGTGGGACGCGGCCTCAGCATGGCCGGAGGAGCGGTGCGTCGGTGCACGCCGGGATCCAAACCTGGGCCGCCAGCAGCAGAGCGCGCGCACTTAACCGCTAAGCCACGGGGCCGGCCCAAGAACTGGAAGCTTTTATGTCTAGTCCCATCACCAAACAGGGAGTCCAGGAGGACTGCAGAAATGAAACGTTTTAACCAAGTCCAGCGGGCCACATTGTCCTAAAGTACTCTAGGCAATCATTACAAGTAATCAGATGCAGCTGGGTGAATGTAAATATTCTTGTGGGGAAGCATTGCTTTTAATTTCTATAATATTTATCACAGACCCAGTTCTTCCCTTCTCTCTGTATGATTTAATGGGGATAGAAAGTTATTCGGAACTTAGAGCTCAGATACAAGGAAGAAGGCATGACAACTTAGACCATAAAATACCAATACTCATGTGCCTCAAGGCTACTTCCCACCAATTTTAAGAACACAGTGAGGGGCCGCCCAGTGGCGCAAGCGGTTAAGTGCGCGCACTCTGCTCCGGCAGCCCGGGGTTCGCCGGTTTGGATCCCGGGCACGCACCGATGCACCGCTTCGCAAGCCGTGCTGTGGCAGCGTCCCATATAAAGTGGAGGAAGATGGGCACGGATGTTAGCCCAGAGCCAGTCTTCCTCAGCAAAAAAAGAGGAGGATTGGCGGATGTTACCACAGGGCTGATCTTCCCCACAAAAAAAAAAAAAGAAAGAAAAAAGAACACACAGTGAGATAACAATATACCATAAGCACTCGTTCTGATCAAACACTAACAGTGTACCTTGAGCCTTGGTTGCTTTGAAGGGCAGGTTAAGAGCTGCATTTTAATTTTTTTTATTTTTATTTTTTTGTGAGGAAGATCAGCCCTGACCTAACATCCATGTTAATCCTCCTCTTTTTGCTGAGGAAGACCGGCTCTGAGCTAACATCTATTGCCAATCCTCCTCCTTTTTTTTTTTCCCCCAAAGCCCCAGTAGATAGTTGTATGTCATAGCTGCACATCCTTCTAGTTGCTGTATGTGGGACGCGGCCTCAGCATGGCAGGAGAAGCGGTGCATTGGTGCACGCCCGGGATCCGAACCTGGGCCGCCAGTAGCGGAGCGCGCGCACTTAGCTGCTAAGCCACGGGTCCAGCCCAAGAGCTGCATCTTATGGAGTTCCTTGAAGTCCACAATGGTTTGATGGTAAATTTGCCCATGATTATAAAATATGCGAAGGATTTAACAGGGGTTTCCTCCAAAAGAACATAAAATCTCCATTATCCAACTTCAAGAGGAATGTTTCCTGACCAGACAGTCTAGATGATGCCCTGCCAACTTCTAATGCCATGCTTAAGGAACTTAGAAGCTGTCACTCTTGACTCACAAGAAGAAAATGAACAACCCTGAAATGAACAACTCATCTTAAATCCATGAGTGCCTTGAGGTCACAAGGCAAACTACTATCTCCAAAATTGGGAAAGAGGAAAAAAACGATGGGATTTTTAAATAAGCCACAGATACTCTGTTCTTAACAAGGCCTGTACTAAACAAAAAATCTACTTTACCAGAGTCTAATGCAAAGACGAAAATAACAAAAAAACAGGATACAATATTCATGAAGCCTAGGACAACCCAGAAGTGCTTTAACAGAAGGTTTAAAATACGCACAATGGGAATACTTGAAGGAAAAGAAAGAAAGAAACAGAAGAAACAAGTGAAGTAATTATCACCAAAATATGCTAAAATTAATAATAGGCAGCACATTGTACATCCAGGAAGCTCAGAGAACACAAAACATGATAAACTACAAAAGTGCACACCCAAGGATATCACATTCAAACTAGAGAAAAATCAAAGACACAGAATATATTGAGAAATGCCAGAGAAGAAACACACCTTTGGTTTAAAGAAACAAAGATTTGAAATAAATTGGACTTCTTTTCAAACACCATGCAAGCAAGAATAGAGTAGAGTGAAAAGTTTTGAAAATAAAAGAACACTCTCCTAGAATTCTGTTAAGCAAAACTGTCCTTCAAAAATAAAGGAAAGGGGCCGGCCCGGTGGCGCAAGCGGTTAAGTGCGCGCACTCCGCTGCAGCGGCCTGGGGTTTGCCGGTTTGGATCCCGGATGCGCACCGACGCACCGCTTGTAAGGCCATGCTGTGGCGGCGACCCATATAAAGTAGGGGAAGATGGGCATGGATGTTAGCCCAGGGCCAGTCATCCCCAGGAAAAAAAAAAAAAGAGGAGGATTGGTATTGGATGTTAGCTCAGGGCTGGTCCTCCTCACAAAAAAAAAAATAAATAAAAAATAAAGGAAAAATAAGGACTTTCTCGGACAAAAGCTGAGGAAATTTGTCATAAGTACACCTACTTTGAATGAAATGTTCAAAAATGTATCAAAAAGAATTCAAAAGATAAATGCAGAGGATTAAAAAAAGAAAAAACGAAGGTAAAATAACTTTTATATTTCTTATAATTAATATAACACATGACATTTTGTTTAAAATAATACTAGCAACAATGTATCTGGAAATGAGAAGCTTATGTAGAAGTGAAATAAATGACAGCAATCTGACAAGGGACAGGGAGGGAGAAATTGAGAACAGTTGTTAAGAGCTACTTGCACAACATGAAGTGGTATAGTGTTATTTGGCAGAGGAGGTGAGTTAGTTATAAATATATTCTGAAAACTCAAGGACAACCACTAAAAAATGTTTTTAAAAAATTGTGTAACTGATATGCTAAGAGAGGAGATAAAAAAGAACCAGAAAAAATGCTCAATTTCAGCCAGAGAAGATGGAAAAAAGTTAGAAGGCAAAAAGAAACAAAGAACAAGGGCAAAATAGAAAACAGGAAGAGATTTAGTTAATATTAATCCAGCTGTATCAGTAACCACTTTACTCATCAATGGTCTCAAAACAATTGAAAGATACTGTAATATCAGATTTCAAAAAACACAATTATATGTTGTCTACAAGAAACCTACTTTCAAAATAAAGACAAAGATACATGAAGGGTAAAGGGATGGAGAAAAATAGACCATCCCAACAGTAATCAAAAGAAAGTTGCCACAGGTAGGTGAATTATAGGCAATGCAGATTCCAAACCAAAAAAGATTCAGAGAAATAGAGGAGCATTAAATACTGATAAAGGGATCTATTCTCCCAGAAGGCACAGCAATCTTTCATGTGTAACTGCAGAACAACAGAGGGGCAACATAGATGAGGCAAGAACTGACAGAATGCAAGGAGAAATAGATGAATCCAGTCCTATAAGCATATACTTCAACATACCCTCATCAGGAATTATAAATTCCAGTAGGCAGGAAATAAGGACAGAGGTGAACTGAACAGCACTTTGAAACAACTGGATTTCATTGTAATCGATGGAATACTTCATACAACAGCAGAATATACATTCTTCTCAAGGTCACATGGAACATTCACCAAGACAAACCACATTCTGGGACATAAAGCACACCTTAAAAATTTAAAGAGAAATCAAATAAAATATAATCCCACACCACACAGGCATTCATGTAGAGGTCAATAACAGCAAGATAGTTGGAAAACCCCAAATATGTGGAGATTCAACAACATACTTCTAAATAATACATAGGATAAATGAAGAAGTCCCAAAAGAAATAAACATTATTTTGAACTTAATGAAATGAAAACACAACATACCAAAGGTTCTTGGATGCAGCAAAAGCAGTGCCTAGAGGTAAATTTATGCCATGGAACAAATACACTGGAAACACCAAAGATCTCTAATCAATAATGTAAGCATCGGGCCAGCCCCGTGGCTTGGCAGTTGAGTGCGCGCGCTCTGCTGCTGGCGGCCCGGGTTTGGATCCCACGCGTGCACTGAGGAACCGCTTCTCCGGCCATGCTGAGGCCGCGTCCCACATACAGCAACTAGAAGGATCTGCAGCTATGACATACAACTATCTACTGGGGCTTTGGGGAAAAAAAAATAAATAAAATTATTTAAAAAAATAATAATATAAGCATCTACCTTAGGAAATAATAAAAAGAGCAAATTAAACCCAAATTAAGCACAATACAAGATATTATACAAATCAGAAAAGAAATCAATGTCATTGTGGGAAATCAATGGAGAAAAAACAAAACAGCTGGTTCTTTGACAAGTCTAATGAAACTGCTTAACATCTAGTCAAGATAAAGAAAAGATGGAAGACAGAAATTACTAATATCAGAAGGGAAAGGAGGGAGAAATGAAAATAAACAAGGATTTGATAAAATCCAGCTTCCATTTATGATAACAAACTAGTAATAAAGGGGAACTTTCACTTCTTAAGAAAGAATATCTTTATGAAATCTTTATGAATCACATTTGTTCCATATGGCATGACTGTCTCTGTGAAACCTCTGAAAGAATTCACAACAGAAATAACTCCTGGAATTAATAAGAGAGTACAGCAAGGTTGAAGAATACGTGAGTCTATTGCTTTTCCTATCGACCCACACAATATATAGTCAAGCGATCTTTGACAAAGAAGGAAGGCAATTCAAATGAAAGAGAAAGTCTTTTAAACAAACATTGGTGGAAATAACAGATATCCACAAGGGAACACACACAGAAAAATTAAGTCAAACATATCACAGATCAAAATCTAAATGCAACACAAGTAAACTCCTAGAAGATAACACAGGAGAATATCTAAAGGACCTGGGATTTGGAGATGAATTTTTAGATACAGAACCAAAAAGCAAGGTCCACAAAAGAAAAACAAATAAAATTTTACTTCATTAAAATGAAAACCTCCTGCTCTGGGAAAGACAGTGTCAAGAGAATAACAACACAATTCACAGAGTAAGAGAAAACGTTTGTAAAATTCTTATCAGAGAAATGACTTGTATCTGAAATATCCAAAGAATTCTTGAAACTCTACAGCAAAAAGATAAATGACCCAATTAAAAGTGGGCAAAAGATCTGAACAGAGAGCTCACTGAAGAAGATATAAATAGGAAATAAGCAATATGAAAACATGCTCCACATCAAATGTCATTGGGAAAATGCAAATAAAACGACAATGAGGTATCATTAAACACTTATTAAATGGGTAAAACTCTCAGAACACCAAACATTGGTGAAGATGCAAAATTACAAATAATCCTCCTCTATTGCCAGTGGAAATGGAATTTGGTATGTCTACAAGGGAAGAGGGAAACTTTCCTTCAAAACAAAATACACTGTTACCACATAGAGTAAGATCCAGCAATTACACTCCTTGTTATTTTTCCAAAGGAACTGAAACCTTATGTTCACACAAAACTTACACATAAATCTTTATAGGCAGTTTATTCATAATTGGCAAGAGTTAGAGTTTATAGCAAAATGTCCCTCACGAGTCAAATAGACAAAAGCAATCAGTGGAGTATCCATATGATGAAATACTATTTAGTGATAAAACGAAATGAGGTGTCAAGCCACGAAAACACATGAGGGAATCTTAAAAGTATGTTGCTAATGGAAAGAAGCCAATGTGACAAGGGTATGTGGTCTATGATTCCAAGTATATGACATTCTGGAAAAGACAAAAGCATGAGCCAGTAGAAGGATCTTTAGTTGTGAAGAACTTGTGGGCTGGAGGAAGGGACGAATCAATAGAGGGAGCACAGGGGATTTTCAGGGAAGTGAAACTACACTATGTGATACAGAAATGATGGACACGTTATTATACATTTGCCAAAACCCATACAACGTATAACACAAAGAATCAATGCCACTGTACACTGTGATGCATCAATATGGGTCTTGAAATTGTAACAAATGTGCAGCAGTAAAACAAAATGTGAAAAAGAGTGCAAACTGTGTGGATGCAGAGAGAAGGGTTATGTGGAAACTGTAAATTCTGATCAATTGTTCCATAAACCTACAACTGGTCTAAAAAAATGAAGTCTTTCAAAAAAAAGATGAAGACAGACTCATTATAATTCACTCCTGGTGACTGAAATAGGACATCTCGCACTCAACTGATTTCAGTAAGCCAGTATGGTGCTCTATGAGCCTGAGACCCATAAGGGAGGTGAAACTTCCACCGAATGCCTTGTTGGAGAGCAGGGCACTGTATACTCTGAGAGGTGCCATGGTCACTCTCAGTAGTGTCAGAAAAAACTCCAAGGTGGATAACGAGTGTCCTGGTGAGGCCTTATATTGTAGACCTAGCAATGTACAGACAAGTGTTACCTTGATTCTATTTTGACTATCAGTGAGTCAGGAGCTTTCCAAAGTTCTTTTTCCACAAAAGGTCATCTCTTAGACGATCATCCAAGAGTTTGTGAACATATGCAGATGAGCCCAATTTTTGGCCAGTAGTATGACGACTGCCTGATGTTTGGTTAGCTCTGGTGACTCTTGGGTTTGGTTCATCAGGGATGTCCCACTTAAGGGATGAAGAGCAGCAACTCTCCACTGAGCTCCATCATGTATGAATGAGTATTGTCATCCTTAAAGCCTATGCACTCCCCAGTGCTGTGCATTCAGTTAATCCCGAGGAACTACCCAGGGAACCAAGGAGTCTGGGAGAGGGGTGACCTCTTCCACCCCCTAGCATCTTTCAAAAAACTGAAGAAACAAATGCCATGCCCCTCCTGCAGGTGACATAAGCTACAGGGCCCAGGTTAGGCTCCATCATATCAGAAGTAGGTGTCAGTACCTGGGATAAGCTGGTAGGGAGGCTGTTTCCAGGGCCAAAGGCATAACAGGCCCCTTGGTAGAGAGTCACATGCTCAGTGCTTGTGAGAGCCTATACTTTCAAGAGATCTCAGTACCTGGTGACAACAGCAGCTCTAATGGCATATAGTGTGGGGACCAGGGCAGGTTCTTGCATCAGAAGCCTATGGACAACTTACGGTCCTCCTCCAGAGAGCCTCAAATCACTGTCATCAAGGTTAGAGGCCACCTCCATGACAACTAGTTGCTTTACAGGGTTGAAGGACCCCAGGCTTAAGTGGGGTTTGAACTAATCCCTTTGCTGGGCCAAATGGAATCTGTGTGTGTTGTCGACTATAACCCAGAGGGTCAGGATCTTTACTGCAATAGATGCAGGGGCGGGCAGCAGCAGAGTTACTCAGGGGTCCTGGGGAGCCCTCTGTAAGCCTGCTACCTACTGCCTGCTTTTTCCAATCTCTTCTTTGTGAAATAATTGCTCTTTAACCAGTAACTGCCTGATGGGCTCAGCTCATTCACAGGTATAATCATGCTTGAAGCCCCAGATTCCCCCTAATGTCAAGGCGACCCCAGCCTCAGTCTCACCTTCACTCCAAACACACAGACAGATTCCACTCAAGACGCTGACTGAGGACTACATTAAGGAGCGCCTCATTCCCAGATTCCTGCTCCAAGGACAAGGAAAAACTGCCAAAAATTACCAAAACAAACAGATGATTTCCACTCAAGACATAACCCAGGACCACATTGAGGAGGGCCCCATCCCCAGACTCCTTCTCCCAAAAGAACTGAAACTACCCATTCAGAGTCCTCTGTACGTAACAGAACCAGGTGTGGTGGAGTCAACAATGCAACACAGGGCAGCACAGCTCACAGGAGGAGCTGCCCAGCAAGCAGCAGCTCACAGTGCAGGAGCCTCCAGGCTTTCTCATCAGCCTGTCCAGACAAGAAGGCCTAGGGGAAAAGGGAGGGGTGAGGCTTAAGTTTTCAGTAGTCAAACGTCAAATAGGTGGACCCAGGCCACTCATTACAAGAATAAACAGGGGTAAGAGAAATAGGCATTTGCACTGTCTTGGTTTTATATAAAGAAACAGAAACAGGGTGATGCAGCAGGAATCAAAACTGGTCATTTGAGGGGGGCTGGAGTGAGAGCAGAGGAGTGGGGCAGGATGTGCAGGCAGGGAGTCTCCTTAAGTTAGTTTCCTCTCTCAGGAATTTTTTTAACCTTCCCATGTGTTATTTATTTAAAATAAGGAGAGAAATTTATAAACACCATATTTTACATGGTTAATCATTATTCTTAACTTTAGCTTTTAAAAATTAATTTTAACTTTTCTACATAAGAAACCACTCCTAGATTTAATCCTTTAAATGCTAGTAAACATAAAACTGTAAACCATAAAAAAATGACAAACCCCTTTCTAACTAAAAGGACAAGGGACATTGTAGATTGTTCCTCCACTCTATTTCACACTGGGGACATTTTCAGGAAGGAATAGCATATTATAACACATTAGAGGTTTGCACTTAAGCCCTGAAATAAACTAGGAATTCCAAAAGTTTGCATAAGGTTTGATCTGTTTCCTCATATCAATGAAAACAGAAATTCAAGTGCTTTTTCCTCACATCTGCTAAAACAGGAAATCATTTGCCTTAGGGAGAGTACAGCCTTATAAACATCAATGTTTTCTAGGGACAGGGACACTCAGAAATTGACCCAAGCATGGAAAAAGCACCTGACAACTTAAGTACACCCATCTCATGTGCTGAGGTTCTCTTACCTAAACAGAATAAAAATTGTATTTGGCTGCACAATTATCTTGCCGTACTCACATCATCTCTCTCAATCAGCATGCATTTTAAAACCCCAAGTACAAATGAAACTATAAGCAAAGGGCTGAAATCTTCAACTGATAAAGGAATCCAAGGACAGACACTGAATATTCCAATGAGCCCACAGAACAGCCTGCTTGTCTACAGTTCAGAAGGAAAACCCACACTCAGAAAGTTGACCATATTCCCAAACTTAGGGTCTAAACACCTCTGGTTGAGACGTAACCCCTAGAGTGCTGTGTGCCTGGTGAAGGAGGGTGGGGCACCTGAGCCGCCACAGGAGTGAACTCTGGGAGCTCCACACACTCTCCCCCCCCAGGGAATAATGCACATGCTCCCTCTCTCAGGCTCCCATTCTCACAATGAGGAAAACTCAGCTGGATTCAGTTTAAGGTTCTGACCCAAACGAACTCCCAAATTAATGGGCCCTAATCCAGGACACAGAACTCCTGACTTTCACAGACTTTCTCAATGTAAACAAATTACACTCTGAGTGCACCTACTCTGTGGATGCAAAACTCCAAGTCTAGAAGTGGGTCCAAGGAAACCACAGTTACAACCTCAGAAACGGCATCACCTCCCACCCCCATGTGCATGTGCACCCCCAGCTTTCCAGGGCTCTGCAGCTCCTCTCAGTATAGAGGCTCCTTCCATGGGGGTGTGAGCAGCAGGACATCTGCAGGGGGAGGCTCCCCAGGAAGAACAACTGGGCCTTCAAATCCTTCCCTTTGCAGGCCCAAGCTTAGATCCACTGTCCTCAGGCCTCTGCCCCCAGTGGAGTTTTTTGGCCCACCATTGATACCTTAAATTGACACAAAAACAGCGTTTGACCAATCCAGCTAAAACACTCAAACAAGTGTTTATGTGGAAATGAGGGAAAAACCACTGTATGGCATTTTGCTGACTCAACAAGAAACCCGACAGGAAGGTACTGCATTCCAGGAATAAAGATGTTACTTAATTATTTCCATGACAAGAGATTGTTTTCTAAACTATTAATCATATTTGAGGACTTCAGTTCTGCCACTCTAAGCCCTGGAAATCCATTTGAACTCACCCAAAATAAAAGAACAGACCTCAGAATATTAGTAACATGCTCAGGGAGGAAAAAAGAAAAACAATTTTTAAATCATGCAATGTAAAACCGTAGTGTTTTATTTTTTCTGAAACTAACCTTTTTACTCTTTGGAAACATTTTATATTGTCTTTCAAGCTGTACTGATTAAATAAATTTTTATTCATTGAAAAACTGAGACTAAAACAAAGTCAATATACCTTTTAAAGGTGACAACCCCGGAGGGGCGGTGCTGACAGGACAGGTGACCCGGAAAAGTTTACCCAGAGGAACCTCCACCAAAGGACTTACGATTGAATGTCTGTGCCCAGGACACGTCCTGGGAGGAGAGACAGAGGATTTCATACAAGGTAGTTCCACGAGGCTACTTGCTACTTGTCTCTCAACTAAAAAACCTAGAAACGAGGAAAAACCCTTTTAAAAGAGCCACACACTGACGATGGAAAAAGGATAAACAACTAAAATATTGGGTCTGTTTCTGGTTGATTATGACGCTGTGAATCGGAGACGGGAAGTTGGCTTTTGGGGATGCGAGGAGGGATCTGGAAATTTAGGGGTTTATTGCCAGTCCTAGGGAGAGCTGGGGGACCAGGGTTGAGGATTCGAGACTCTGCTCCCCAGACATTTAGGAAACTCAGGAGAACACGAGTCCCCCTGAGGAGAAAGGAGGGACTGGGGAGCCCACAGACCACAGCTCCGCCCACGCGGGAGCCCCGCAGACCGAGTCACGACTGTCCCTGATGACCCCCCCGTGGTCACCGCACCATCTGGGGACACGCGGGGCTGCGGACGCAGAGCTGCCCAGAGAGGCTCCGGAGGTGACCGGGGGGAGCCCGGGTCCCGCCACGGCCGGTTCCGACCACTTCCACCAGCCCCTCCTGCCCCAAACCGAGTCTCCGAACCTCCGGCCAGAACTCTCACCATTTCTAAGTTTCCTGGGTCCCCCGCGTCCTTCCTACCGTTCGTCACAGGTCTCAGCGCAAGAAAATCGCCACCAGACCAAGACGGAGCCTTTAAGGGCAGCGGCCCGTGACCGGAAGGACTGTAGAGCGAGCAGGAAGTCGGGATGGGGGCGGAGCGTCGCCCCACCCACCTGCCCCGAAGCCGACCCTGATTGGACAGTTCGAAAGGCCTCGGTCCTGAGTGACAGCGGGATGGAGATTACAGGTCTGAGCCACCCCAGAGCTGGAAATTGTCCTCTCCGGGGACTTTTCCATTGAGATGCAATGCTACGAGGCCACTCGGGGACCTGTGACCCTTCTCTGCAAACACACTTAAAATCACCTCACTATATGTAATAATTAGTCTGTCTCCACTTTGATCTTTGGTCTTCCACCCAGCGCTTCCCCACCTCCACCTCAAATCATACTTTAGAAAATCCTATGGCCTACCAAGCACTTAGCTCTGGTGGGAAGTTGGAACCCGCAGCCCTAGCTGAGCGCAAGGACTCTTCTCAGTCTAACCACTAGGTGTGAGATGTGTTCATTCAATTCTCAGCTGTACATTTTACTCTGGAGTGAAATTTATTTTAGATCATTTTTTGAATGTATCCTGAGAGAACTTTCAAGTAAAAGTCTATAATTTCCCTAAAGTAATTCAATTCCTGTTTGACTGATATAACAGAAAAAACAAAAGTTTATGTAAATGTTGGATGTACCTGGAAAGTATTCATATGCTTAAGAGATTGAAATGCAAAATTCTTTTGCATTGCAGAACTCTTCATGCATATATCTACTTACTGAACAGTCTTTTTTTGGGGGGGAACAATACACATACTATATAATAGAGCCCTTTAATGTCTACAAATCACTGGTCTTCAGTATATTCACAGATACATGCAATTATCACCACAATTTCAGAACATTTTCATCATCAAAAAAGAAAAGCCCATACCCTTAACCCATCACTGCCCTATCTCACCCCCCTCCTTCAAGCACCAGCCCTAGACAACCACTAATCTATTTCCTTTCTCTATAAATTCCCATATTTGTTGACTTTCAAAGGAATGGGATTATATAATATATGGTCTTTGTGTTTAACTTCATTCACTTGGTATAACTTTTTCAGGGAATTCCATGTTGTAGCGTGTATCAATACTTCATTATTTTTTTTTAATTGAGATATAATTGATATGTAACATTATATTTGTTTCAGGTGTACCACAATAAGTCTAGTTAACATCCATCACCACATGTAGTTATAAATTCTTTTCTCGTGAGACCTTTTAAGATCCACTCTCTTAGCAAATTTTAAATATACAATTCAGAAGTATTAACTCTAGTCACCATGCTGTACATTACATCCCGATGACTGACTTCTTTTACCACAGAAGTGCGTACCTTTTGAATACCTTCTATACATATTCCATACAAATTACATCTTATCCATTTTTAAGAGTGTAGGTCAGTAGTGTGAAGTACATTGACATTGTGAAGCCAATCTCCAGAACTCTTCATCACGCAAAACTGCAACTCTCTCCATATTAAACACCGCACTGCCCTAGCCACTGAGGCTCTGACAACCACCATTCTGGTTTCTCTATGAATTTGACTCCTCTAGGTATCTCATATAAGTGGAATTATACGGTTTTTGTCCTTTTTTTTGACTGGCTTGTTACACTTAGCATAATGTCCTCAAGGTTCCCCCTTGTCGTAGTGTGCGTCAGAATTTCATTTCTTTTTAAAGCCAAATACTATTCAGTTGTATATGTATACCACATTTTGTTGATCCGTTCATGTGTTGATGGATACTTGGGTTGCTTTCACCTTTTGGCTACTGTGAACAATGCTTCAAGAACACAGGTGTACAAATATGTGTTTGACTCCATGTTTTGAAATCTTTTGAGTATATAGTCGGAAATGGAATTGCTGGATCATATAGTAACACTCTCTGTGATTTTTGAAAAACTGCCATACTGTTTTCCAAAATGGTGGCAGGATTTTACCTTCCTACCAGAAGAGCACAGGGGTTCCCCTGTGTTTTCACTTTCCTGATGGTGTCCTTTGAAACTCAAAAGTGATTAATTTCAATGAAGTTCAAGTTATCCAATATTTTTTACTGTTTTTCCTTTTGGTGTCATATCTAATAATTCTTTGCCAAATCCAAGGTCATATTTTCCCCTGTTTTTTCTAAGAGTATGATAGTGTTATCTCAGATTTAGATCTTCCATCCATTTTGGTAAATTATTGTATATGGTGTAATGTAAGAGTCCAACTTCATTCTTCTGGATGTTGCTATCCTGTTGTCCCAGCATCAATTTTTCAAAAGAATATTCATTCCTCATTCTTGGCACCTTTTTTGAAAATCAATTGACAATAGATAAATGGGTTCATATCTGGAATCTCAACTGAATCCACTGATCTGTGTGTCCGTCCTTGTGTCATTACCACATACCTGGATTACCATGCTGAGATGTCAGATTTGAAACCAGTAAATATTAATCCTACTACTTTGTTTTACTTTTGAGGGCTGGTTTGGCTATTCTGGTTCCCCTACAATTCCATATAATTTAGGAAACAGCTTGCCAATTTCTATTGTTAACTTAAAAAGCAAATTTGCCTGTTATTTGATCTCAAAATGAGTTTATTCAAGAATAGCCAAAAGAATTGCAGTTTGGGATGTGCATCCTATGGCAAACCATAGGCAAACCCAGCAAACAAGTAAAGGAGCTGCTTTTATAGAGAAAAAGGGGGACTAGGGAGGGGCTGCTCTAAATGAAAATCCATTGGGGAAAGGAACATCTCAGGCCTGCAACGCCTCCTCATTGGCTGAGCTGCAGCGTTTCTCATTGGCTGGGCCATTGCCGGGTGAAGAGAGAAATTTTCCTTCAGTAGGAAAGTAGTTTTACTTCCTGTAGAAGATGAAAGCCATCATCTCTTCCTGTTTGGTGTAAATGAAGATGTGTGATAGGGTGTGAGAGCTTCCTGTAAAGGCCTTCTTGACTCTAATTTAGTCAGGGTTTCTTTTAATATCCAGAGTACAAAGAAGTCAACTGAGTTTCTGAAAGGGATTTTGTTGAAAATCTAGATCATTCTGAGAAGAATTGCTATCTCAACAGTGTTAAATCTAAGGATCCATGAAGAGGGACTATTTTCACTTTTATTTATTTATTTTTAGGGTTCACTCTTTTTTTTCTTGCCTCTATTGGTGAGAGAGGAATAAAGAGCGAGAAAAAGGATGACTTTACTCCGAGGCCTTCACTCGTCTTTATTAAAGATTTGCAAGGTTCAAATATCCAAATCCCCACCCAACCTCACCCCAGTCCTTTTAATTTCCAAAAATGTCAATCCAGTTTTTGGCAGTAAAAACAGTTTAATGGTTATTATTACTAGATATTGGTTTCAGGGAAAATGTGCCTAGAAGAGAGTTTTTCTCCACATACCCTTAGAATTCTTTTTTTTTTAACAAGAGGAAGATCAGCCCTGATCTAACATCCAAGCCGATCTTCCTCTTGTTTTGCAGAGGAAGATTGGCCCTGGGCTAACACCTGTGCCCATCTTACTCCACTTTATATGGGATGCCGCCACAGCATGGATTGACAAGCGGTGCCTCCGCGGCGCTGGGGATCCGAACCTGCAAACCCCAGGCCGCCAAAGCCCAGCGCGAACTTAACTGCTTGAGCCACAGGGCCAGCCCCAACACTCAAACTGCCTGCAGCTGTATAACTGACATCTCTTCACGTGTATGTACACTCAGTAATGACCATCCAATAAAAATGGTGCCTAATTTGTAAATTCAAAATATATAAAAGTATATAGTCACTTTTCTGTCAGAATATGATTATCACCAATATGCGTTTTTTGGGTAAAACTCCCTTTCTTTCTTTTTTTTCATATTACCTTTTGACCCCCTTCACCCATTTCTCCCACCCCCCCATCCCACACCTTTGGCAACTACCAGTCTGTTCTCTGTATCCATGATCTTGACATTTTTATTTGTTTATTTTTTTTATTTTTTATTTTTTTTCTGTGAGGAAGATCAGCCCTGAGCTAACATCTATTGCCAATCTTCCTCCTTTTTTTTCCCCTTTTTCTCCCCAAAGCCCCAGTAGATAGTTGTATGTCATAGTTGCACATCCTTCTAGTTGCGGTATGTGGGACACGGCCTCAGCATGGCTGGAGAAGCCCTGGGGCTGTGGGCACCCGGGATCCGAACCCGGGCCACCAGTAGCAGATTAACCGCTAAGCCACAGGGCCAGCCCCAGAAACATTTTCTAAAGTTAACCATTTTGAACACCCAGAAGTCATTTTTCTCCTGAAACGAAGGCTTGTTCTTGGTTTTAATGCTCCTTTTCTGAACCGGGCTGAAGGTCTGGAAGGATGCGCACCTAATGCATCCCTGGTGTCTGTGCCTGTGTACGTATTTGGCAAAACTATGTCAGACTCCAGTTGTCAACAAAGATCAAAATGGAGAGAGAGTAATTATTGCACACGGCGAGGTGACTTTTAACTGTGTTTGTAAAAGGATCACAGTTCCAGGAGGGCGCTCCCAGCACTACTCTCCAACGCAAATCTCCCCGTGGAGGACAAGGTCTGGCGTGCATTAGGCTCAGACACGTAACCTCAGGGGGCTGTCACTCAGGCAGGAGGGGGCGAGGTCTTGTGAGCTGTCCAATCAGAGGCAGCGCTGGGGCAGGTGGGTGGGACAAAGGAGTCGAAACACCGGGAAGTAGCTGCTCGCTCCTTCCGCGCTCGGGACCCTCTGTTCTCCGCCATTAAAGCCTCCACGGTGCTCTGCCGCCGGCTGTGTGGCGCTGTGGCCGCTACCAAGTCGTAGGAAGGAGGCCACAGAACCCGGGAACTTAGAAATGGTGAGAGTTTGGCCCGGGCGTTGGGGCTGGGGGAGGAGGGGTGGTCGGAACCGGCCGTGGCGGGAGCGGCCTCCCCGCGGTCCCCTCCGAGTCTGCGGACCCGAGTCCGCGGGGGCGCCGCTCGGACCTCAGTCCCCTCCGGCCGCAGCGTGGGGGCGGGGCCGGCAGCCGGGACCCCGGGCGTCCTGTGGTCACTGCGCGCGGCGACTTCGGCCCCGGAGCCCCTCTGGGCAGCTCTGCGCCCGCAGCCCCGCGTGTCCCCAGATGGTGCGGTGACCACGGGGGGGAACATCGGGGACAATCGTGACTCTGTCTCCGGGGCTCCTGCGTGGGAGGAGCTGTGGTCTGTGGGGTCTCCAGTGCTTCCTTTCTCCCCAGAGAGAACTCATTTTATTCCGAATTTTCCATACATTTGAGCGAGCAGAGTCTCAAATCCAGGACTCTTTCCCCCAGTCTAGGTCTTCCTAGGGCTGACAGCAAATGTGGAAATTTCCAATCCCTCCTCGCATTCCCAAAGGCCACGTTCCCATCTCTGATTCACAGCATCATCACCTATGTGTCCTCCTTTGTGGATTTGAAACAGATCCAGTATTTTAATTGTTTATCATTTTCTCACAATGGATGGCTGTTTCTAAAAGATTTATTTTGTGTGTGTGGATATTTGACATGAGTGAAAAGCGGCCTATAACCAGCTGGAACTACGTGGTGAGAAATCCCTGTGCCCCTCCCTCCAGGATCTTTCCTGAGCGCAGACAGCCTAGGGGAAGCCCTTGGGGTGGAGTTTCCTCTTGAGGACTGTTTTGGACGAGCTCATCTGTCAGCAATGGTCCCACCTAAGTTAGCCACCTTTAAAAGATTTATTCACTTTATTTTAGTCTCAGTTTTTCAATGAATGAAAATTACTTTATAATCAATACCATTCGAAACACAATGTAAAATATTTCCAAAGAGGTTGTGGGGGATCAGAATTGGCCAACCTAAAATGTGTCTATTTGGCATGAGGATTATTTTGGGGTGGTTACTTTTAAAAAACTGCAGATGGGGAGGAAGCTCTGAAAAGCAAGTACAAATTACCCTTTGTAAGAGCCATTTACATTTGTAGGGATATCTCCATTTGTCTCCCTCCCTGTACCAGGAAGAAGGGGGGCTGACCTTATCTCTAGAAACTCTTGTCAATGTAGAAGGCAAAGACTTAAATCTGCATAATAAGCTTACTCTTGTTGACTGCTTATCTCTCATAACTGACTCCTGGCTGCCCCAACACCCTCCTTTGTCTTCAGCTGAGGATAGTATTTAAGGTAACAGCCTCCGCCGTTCACCAATGCTCAGTTTTCCTGGGTCTCTCCCATGTATACATCTTATAAAGCTTTGTTGGATTTTTTCCTGTTATTCTGTCTCATGTCAATTTAATTCATAGCCCAGCCAGAAGGACCTAGAGGGTAGAAATTGATCTTCCTCCCTTAGAGGTGAATTACAGAAAAATGAATTATTCTGATATTCCTTTGCATGTATTCCATTCTTCTTTCCCTTTTTTTCTCACATCGCTGGTACTAATATTCTGAGATCTGTTCTTTAATTTTGGGGGAGTTCAAAAGTTCAAACTTACCAGGAGGTTAGACTTACAGACCTGAAGTGCTCAAGTTGATTAATAGTTTATAAAATGATTTCTTGCCGTGGAAATAATAATTAACATTATTTTTTTTTCCAGCATGCTTTAGATACTTCTGGGTTTTCTTGTGGAGCTCGCAAAATGCCTTACAGTCTTCTTCCCTCCTTTTCACATGAACACCAGTTTTGAGTGATTTTATTGGATTATTCAAACAGTGGGTTTCTGTTATTTAAAATATCAATGTAGTCCAAAGCAACTCCAGTGGAGGACAGAGGTCTGAGGCTGATGACTCCAAGATACGACCCCCTTGAGCCTCCAGTGGAAGCACTTGAACGTCCAGTTGTTCTTCCGGGGGAGCTTCCCCCTGCAGGTGTCCTCCCTTCTCTCCCCCACCTTGAAAGGAGCCTTTATACTGAGAGAAGCTACAGAGTCCCGGAAAGCTGGGGGTGCACCATGCGTTGTTTGGTTGGAGGAGGTGGGGGTGAGGGAGGTGATGCCCTTTCTGAGGTTGTAACAGTGCTTCACTTGGGCCTGTTTCTAGATACAGGTTTGAGTTTTCATAGTGTAGGTGCACACAGAGGGTAATCTGTGCACATTGAGAAAGTCTGTGCAAGTCAGGAATTCTGTGTCCTTGATTAGGGTCCATAGATTTGGGAGTTTATTTGTGTCACAACCTTAAACTGAATCCTGCTGACTTGACAGTAGCTGATTATGGTGGTTTCCCATTGGTTGAATGTGGTGTTTTCTCATTGGATGAGTGTGGTGGTTTCTCCTTGGCTGGGCTGTTACTGGGCAAGGAGAAATTCTTCCTACCTCCAGATGGGGTGTGTAAGGTAGGCATCTTCCTGTTGAAGAATGGGAGGTACGCTTCTTTTTTGGGGTCTGAAAAATACAGTGAGTAGTAGTGCATGAGAGGTCCTCCTTCAGGGCTTGCCTACTCCACTTTCAATGAGATTTCCTGTATTTCTGTTGACATTTGCAACCCCAGGTGACCATGTGGTGAGGCAGTGGCAGAACCCAGAGCCCATGTCATGAGGCACAGGCCCCTGGAGCACAATACTCCCCACTGTCACATAAACATCACCTCTGCACCAACAAGCACAGTTTCACAATAGTCTCTGTACCACCAATTATGACAAAAAGAGATGCCCTGCCTGTCCCAGCTCTTGAGTCCCTCAGGTGCCCTGCTGTACCTAAACCACTCTCCCTGAGATGTCTGGCACATTCCACCCTGCAGTTTCAGTGGCTCGTGTGCTGACCACACCTGGCTCCCACACCTCAGAACCTGCCTCCAGAGTGAGTTTGGAGCCCACCCACCAAGGCCAGTGCTTACTTTCTCTGGAACAGGACCCACCCTGCAGAGTTCCAGCCCTGAGGCCTGTGGGAAATGGTGATCCCAGCCAGACCCTCCAGTCATGGGCCCCTCCCTTCACATGGCACCCAGAATGCAACGGGCACCACACCGAGGGAAGTGGGGGGAAATGGTGAGGATTTACACCCCTCCTGAAGTGCGCAGGTGCAGGTGATGCCCCTTCCTTTGTGGGAGGCCACGCCCACTGTTTCCTGAAGGGAAGGGGCAGGAATGAGCCAAGCCACATCCCAATGTCCTCTTGCAAGAACTTCCACTGCTTTCCTGGGTCCCCGAGGTGATGTCTCTGTGTCTGGGAGACCTGGGGTCTGAGATACTGAGGCCTCCTCCCCCAGATCAGTGAATGTTCCAGGGCAGGGTAGTGATCAACACCTCAGTGAGGATGGCCCAAGGGGATGACCTATATGGGGTCTGGGTGCAGGTGGGACACGGTGGCTGGGCGATGATGAACAGAAATTTGTTGTCTACACTGAGGCTCCAATGGGAAAGCAGAGTGAGGGAGGGGCCCGTGGTGAGGGGCGTGGTTCTGAAAGTGATCATAGCAGCAAGAGGGGCTGGTATATTATGACCACTGCACACGTTGTGGGCCCTGACTCTCCCCTCCTCAGGGCCTGGGCTATGTGTCTCTGGGCCACTGTCTTTGAGGATTTGTGACTTTGGGTGTCTGTGTGTGAGTGTGTACACATGTATGTTCAGTGAGAAAGCCTGTGAGATTTTGTATGTCTGTTTGGGGGGCTGTGTGTATGTCCTTAAAATCTGGAATGCTTTTATTTCATTTGGTGCCTGACTGCCCTGGTGTGAGCAGACAAGTCCTTGTCTTCTTTCTGATTATATTAATTATGTGTTTTATTTTCTGTCTCTTAAGATGTTTTGACATCTTGGGGGCCTCTCAGACATAGGGAGACACTGCCTCTCCCAGGGGGACCTAATGCCACGTTGGCAGTGGACAGCCTGTCTGGAGCAGGCCTTTCATGTGCACACCACCCGGTCCAGTGCCCTGTCCCTACAGACCTCCTTATTCACCTCTCACACACCAAGATGATATCTCCCCTGCCCTAAACCAACACAGGGCCGGGTACCAAATGACAAGACCGTCTCTATGCCCCAAACCGTGCTGGAATTGTTAAAAGTAGTGAATCCTAAGCTGCTTACAGTGCCCTGACCTGTGTTTCCTATGGAACCCCAAATGAAGGCTCTGGCCTAGATTTTTGTCCCACTCCTGATTTGACCTCTTGAGCAAATCTGATACATCGCCTGTGACCCTGCCTGGCATGGCATGCCCCCTTACTTTGGGAAATACAAGTAATAAAATATTTCAATGACAGTGGCCTGTCCTTGTTGTCACTTAGTCACCTCCATAAATGAAAATCTCAGTGGTACAAATTGGACACTGATCCTAAGGAGAGTGTTCAGTTAAGATGGTGGGGCCCCCATGGGAGGACTGAGTGAGGTCTGTGGGAATATGAGTCCACAGCAGAGGTGACGTTTACCAAGGATCCTGCAGCACAGGACATGGGTGCTGAGTGAGGAGATACTTACCTTTGGTCCCTCACTGAGCTCACAGTAGAACAGCAAAGTGACAGAGGGACAATTCATGATGAGTGAGTTTCTGGATGCATTTATAGCAGTGAGGGGCTGGAACATCATGACTCCAGCCATTCTGGTTTCTGACTGTGCCATCCAGTCTCCCATTTTGTGTTTTTTGTAGAGATGTGCTTTTTGTCCTGTGTGGTGTCAGGAGGGTGAAATCCCTTCCCCATCTGGTGGGGCTGAGACACCCTCTTTGGGGATTGGTTTGGGAGCCAGGAGACAGCCCTCTACCGGGTGGGATGGGAGTGAGAACAATGCACTGTGTGAAGATCTGGGCCTGTGATGAGGTCTGTGTGAAGCTTCCATGTGAGTGTGTGTGTGTGTCTCTCTATGAGCCCTGATGTGCAAGAAATATTGGTGTGACAGGCCTTTTGGTAGATGCTTTTGTGAACAAAGCAGAGCAAATATCCCTGTTTGCTTTAAAGCTGACATTTTAAGAGAGAAGAAGATATATAAGTAAAATTATACCATATGTCTGATGATTGGCCCTAAAGAGTACAGAAAAGTGGGGCGGAGTGCAGAGGGCCTGGGCTCTGTGTGTCTGGGAACATCTGTGTGTCTCTGAGCCGTTAACTCTGAGGGTTTGTGAGTTTGTGCGTCTGTGTCTGTGTGTGTCCTCCTATATGTGCCACGTTAAGGTTATTGTGATTTTGTGTGTCTGTCTGTGGAGCTATGCATATATGTCCTTTGAAATCTGTTAAGTTTTTTCCATGTTCTTGCCTAATTGCCCTGGTAGCGTCTTTCCTACCATGTTGGGTAGAACTGGTGAGAGCACACATCTCTGTCTTCTCTCTGATCTTAGAGAGAAAGCCTCCAGTCTTTCACCATCAAGAATGATGTCAGCTGTGGGTTTTCATTGATGCTTTATTTCATATTGAGGTAGTTTACTGAGGGAGTTTATCGAGTGTTTTCCTTGTGAAGGGGTGTTGAACTTGGTCTGATGCTTGTTTGCATCTAATGAGATGATCCTGTAGTTGTTGATGTTGATTCTATTAATGGTTTCTTATGTTAATTCACTTTCAGATGTAAAACCAACATTTCTTTCCTGGGTTAAATTTCCGTTTGGTCATGCTGTTCAGGTCATTTTATCTATCGTTGGATTCACTGTACTAGTATTTTGTGGAGCGTTTTTTTCATCTATATTGAAAAGAGAGATTTGTGTACTGAATTATAATGTAGTATATAGTATGAAATTATCTAATGCTGCATATAGTGTATATCTTTGTGTGTATATGTATATATATAGACAGAATTTATAATACAGTATGTATAGTGTCTATATTAATATATATGTTATAGGTAGTGTATTACCTGTATATACTATAGGTAGTATATAGTATTGTACAGAATTAGTATATATTATGTATAAATAGAATATATTATATATTAACATATTTATAATTAGTTTTGCAGTGTATAGTATAGTGTTATGCTTTTAAAGAATAGTATTACAGTCTTATCAGTCTGTAGCATAGTGGGTGTCATTACCGTGTCTGTCCACAGAGTTACTCAAATAAGCCATTCACATCCTCCCATGGGCTCATAGGGGCCCCTCACTGTCTTGATACTGCAAAGCCTGCCTCCCCCACCCCCTGTTTGTTTTCTCTGCTTCTGAGTGCAACTGAGGTGTCAGTATGTGTTTCAGAAATTGTAACTAGTTTTTCAGCCTGAGGGTTGAAGTGAGACTCTGTTTGATTTTTAATATGTGAAGAGACACGTGTGAGCTTCTTATGTATTGAGTAAGTATGAGCAAGATTATTCCAGAGTGCTCTCTCCCAAAGCATGACCTTGGATAAGTAGCTGATGTTCTTGTTGCCAGGCAGCTAGACCATGGCCAGTGAGCTAAGAGTCTCAAAATATGAAGATGATGTTGACATGCAGGGCGTCTTCCAGCATGAATGCCTGCATGTTGACTAATCCTGCTGACCATTAGGTCCTGTCTTTGATCAGGGATGGCCTGGTTAGGGACCATCATATGATGGTCATAAGACCACCATTGATATGAAAATGGGTGCAGGATTTATTTTTTCGTGAACCAGAAAGCAAAGCATATTTCAGAAAGTAAAACACACGTCCTTTGCATTTCAAAGGGAAGAAAAAAAATAGGTACTTTAAATTGCTTCTTTGTAGACAAATGCTGAAAAGCCTTACAAGAAATGAACTACATTGTTATCCACATGAGCATGGAGAATCTAGAAGCCAATGCTAGAATTCACGTTAGGACCAGTCTCCAGGCACGCTTTTAAAAATATCAGGCTGAGTTATTGAAAATTAATATTCATGATAAACAAAAAAAAATTGTATTAACTGTATTTTATTTTATTTTATTTTTATTTTGTGAGGGAGATCAGCCCTGAGCTCACATCCGTGCTAATCCTCCTCTTTTTGCTGAGGAAGGCCGGCTCTGAGCTAACATCCATTGCCAATCTTCCTCCTTTTTTTTCTTCCCCAAAGCCCCAGTAGATAGTTGTGTGTCATAGTTGCACATCCTTCTAGTTGCTGTATGTGGGACGCGGCCTCAGCATGGCCGGAGAAGCGGTGCGTTGGTGCGCGCCCGGGATCCGAACCCAGGCCGCCAGCAGCGGAAGCGCGTGCAGTTAACCGCTAAGCCACCGGGCCGGCCCCGTATTTTATTTTATTTTATTTATTTATTTATTTTTTTATTGATGTTTTAATGGTTTCTAACATTGTGAAATTTTGGGTTGTACAATTTTGTTTGTCCATCACCATATATATGTCTCCCTTCACCCCTTGTGCCCACTTGTTTGTCCATCACCATATATATGACTCCCTTCACCCCTTGTGCCCACCCCCCACCCCCCATCCCCCACCCCCACTGCCCCTGGTAACCACAGTCCAGTTTTCTCTGTCCATGTGTTGGTTTATATTCCACATATGAATGAGATCATACAGTGTTTGTCTTTCTCTTTCTGGCTTATTTCACTTAACGTAATACGCTCCAGGCCC
>CM053548.1:5022223-5073901 GCA_028646465.1 Rhinoceros unicornis
TTCTTCATTTCTGATTGGTTCTTTTTTATATCTTCCATTTCTTTGTTGATGTTCTCACTCAGTTCATCTATTCTTCTCCCCAGATCAGTGAGCATCCTTAACACTCTTTGTTTGAACTCTCTGTCAGGTAGGTTGCTCATTTCTGTTTCACTTAGTTCCTTTTCTGGGGTTTTGTCCTGTTCCCTTTCTTGGAACCTATTCCTTTGCCTCCGCATTTTGCCTCTTTCCCTGTGCTTGTGTCTGTGTATTAGGTAGGTCAGCTACGTCTCCTGCTCTTGGATAAGTGACCTTATATAAGTGATGCCTTAGGAGGTCTGCATTGTGCTTCCCTCAGTTCTCAATGTTCCAAGAGTGACCCCTATGAGGGCTATGTGTGTCGTTCTCTTGTGGCGTGTTTGCTCTCCCAGCACTCAGGGAGGCTGAGTTATGCTCCCGGCCAGCTGTTGCAATGCTCAGCTGCTTGTAGTTGTTGTGGGCCCTTCAGTTCTTTATCAGGTGTGGGGAGCCCCAGCACAGTTGGCTGCAAGTTCTTTTATTTATTTATTTATTTTTTAATTATTTTTTTGTGAGGAAGATCAGCCCTGAGCTAACATCCATGCTAATCCTCCTCTTTTTACTGAGGAAGACCACCTCTGAGCTAACGTCTATTGCCAGTCCTCCTCCTTTTTTTTCCCCAAAGCACCAGTAGATAGTTGTATGTCATAGTTGCACATCCTTCTAGTTGCTGTATGTGGGACGCCGCCTCAGCATGGCTGGAGAAGTGGTGCGTTGGTGTGCACCCGGGATCCAAACCCAGGCCGCCAGTAGCAGAGTGCACGCACTTAACCGCTAAGCCACAGGGCCAGCCGCTGCAAGTTCTAATAGTACATTTGTGTTGCAGTATTTCTTGTAAGTGAGTAGACCCCCAGTGTGGCAGGTTGTTAGGCTCAGGGGCTTACAATTGCTATAAGCCTCCAGCCTTTAGGTCTCTTGTCAGCACTCTGAGGATTGCAGCTGCATGGGGCTGGCCTCAGGCATGGGAGCACCCAATTATTTCAGGCTTTGGAAGGTGGGGCAAACCCCTATGTGGGTCTTTGAGAAGCACAAGTCTTCTGCAGCTGATAAGCCTCACTTCCCACAGGTCCACACACACAGTCAACACAGTCCTGCCCCATGTGCATGCTCCAACCTCCTGAAGTGGACCCAGTCTCTCCACGGCGGGAGCCCCACACACTCGGCCACCGCCCCACACTCTCCACCCGCTCCTTGTGCATGCCCTGCCCCACTGAAGTGGGCTCAGTTGCCAGGCTGCAGAGAATCCAGTCACAATGCATGCCCACAAGTTGCCTGAGGGATTGTTGTTGGGTGGGGCCAGTCCCTAGGGTGGGCTGCCTGCCCTGGCTGAGCTGGATTAAACTGGTGCTCTAGTGGGTGTGGCAGACCCTGGGCTAGCAGGCCCCAGGGAGAACTCCAATGGTGTCTGTGTCAGCACGCCCACACCAGGCCACAACAATGGCCACCGCCAATGTCCCAGTCCCTGGAGAGGTCTCACCTGAGTGATAGGCACTCAGAGCCTATCAGGTGAGTCTCTTGTCACCAAAGCACTGTGAACCTTTCTTTCTGGTGATTTTAGGTTGCTTTCTGAAATGGGTGAATTTGTGCGTGGGCCCTTTAAGAGCCGGTTTTAATTTCTTTGTGAACCAGCTTTTCTGGGGGTACTCCCCAATGTTTTAGTAGCAGGCAAAGTCAGATATTATGCCACTTGTCTCGATTGTGCTGGGTCCACAAAATGCCTACAACGGGGGTACTCCCCGGCTCAGGGCCCCACTCCTACAGGGAGGGCTGCGTACCTTTGGGCTGCTCCCGGGCGGCCGTGATGCTGGCAGCTTGTTTAGTAGGCATTTTTCCTCTCCAGAAGGGAATTTCTGCCTCTTCCACCTCAATTAGGATTGTTGTTTGTTGCAGGAGTTCCTCTTATCCAGTTTTCAGATCTCTCTCGGGGTAGTTTTTCCACGAGTAGTTGTAAATTGGCTGTGTCCACGGGAGGAGGTGAGTTCAGAGTCTGCTTATGCCGCCATCTTGACTTCTCTCCTCAAAAGTTAAAAAGTTCAGTCCACACCTGGCTGTGGAGGTGCATAAGCCTCACTTCCTTAATGGCCTGCCAGCTCCACTGCAGAAGTCTTGACATATGTTACTCCATTTTGGGATCCTCATTTATGTTTTTCCCTTTTGATCGAGACCTTTTGGCACTAAGCATTGTGGACCAACTGTTTGACGTTGTATGTTTAGGTGTCTCCATCATTGCCAGGAAGGCTCATTCCTGGGAAGTCAGGTCCCATGTAGGGGGGAAAGTGAGCTGTTTCATGGGACTAAGTCAAAGGCTTAGGCCACATTTGAGCAAAAAGAAGGTAGTCATGAAATGAGTGTTAGGGATTATTTACAGTCCTCGGATGTTGATAAAAGTCTTGTTCTCAATGGTCCTCAATGAATAGGTCTTTTGAGTAGTTTCAAGTCTCTAGGCAACAATGATCTTCATGTTTTGGGAAGTCACACAACAGTGAGAAGTACACACTGTGAACAGTTTAGAAATGACAAAAAGAGAGCAAATTAGGTTATAATAAGTAAAATAATTTGTAACCGAGACCTGAGGATAGCCCCCAGGCCAGAAAGAAGACAACTAAATATATCACAAAAGTTGAAATTCAACCAGCTTGGAGTAAAATCTGAGTGGCCCTTAAGAGATTGAGCTGGTTTGAAAAGCTTCATAGTCTCTAATTCAACTTGTTGAGACGTATTAATCCAGGTGGAACACGAGGTGTCGGCAATAGCGCAGACTCCTCCTCGGGCAGCAAGGAGATAGTCCAGGGCTATTCTGTTGTCAAGGACTACTCCAGCTAGAGAATCTAAGGAATGTTCTTGTGTTATTATTGCTTTTGCAGTAGAGAGAGCAATTGTATTGACTGTTCTAATAAGATTCCTCATCATGAGGTCCAGGTGGAACGTGTCAACTCCTAACCCAGAGTCCCATAAGGAAATAAGGGCCAATATGTCCTAAATAACCAGCAGGAAGGTCACAGCCTTGACTGAGACCACAACTATCATCCTCATATTCAGAGGGATTGTCACCAAGATCATCTTCTATGGTACAGTGGACCCTTTTCTTTTGAGTTTTCTGGATAGAATGAGCTTGTCCAGAGATCAGTTTAAGTATATAAAAGAAGTGGTTAATTGGCCTAGGAGACAAGTACCACCTATTTGCTAGTTATTTAGGCAGTCAAATGCCCATGGTTTTTGATCACATCCACACATAAAAATATATCCCGAAGGGGCAAAGAACACCAGCCAAGGTTTCATTGTTCAAAGACTCATTTACAGACAAAGAAGGTAGCACAGAAGTGAACCAAGGATCTGTCTAGTTTGTGCATATGGGAAGAGTCATTCTCTAGATGGTCTACAACATCATCAGTCTTCTGGAAGAAGACCTTGCAGAGAGGAGTTGAACATCATGATTCATTTATTGGGGAGCAGTTATGGCCCCTCTAATGAAATTTTTCGTAGAACCACATGTATGAATGTGGGAGTTCACGGATAGGCATGGGCGGAGCATTTTCAGAGGCATTAGAGTATTCCTTGAAAGGAGTCAGAGAAAAGCAGGGGGATCTTCCTGTTTAAGGGAAAGAGTTGAACTCTGCTGGTAAAAATAGAAGGCTGGGTTGTCAGATTTATGATAAAATTAGGAACAAGTGAAATTGTAGATAGATATAGCAATAGGATCATTTATACTCCTAAAACTAGTGGTAGGTTGGTGACGGTGGCTCCAACACTCTGATAGGTTGCCAGAGGAGGCTAGGGATTGAGGAACTGTGGACTGCAAAATGAAGGGGGAGAAGAACATAGGGATCACTAACAAGGAAACATGTTACCACCAACACAGAATTCCCAAAGTAGGTAGGAGGGCAAAGAGCATTAGAATTCCAGCAAAGAGAAAGAGAATATCAAAAAATTCAGATAGGTTAGGCATGAGTACTGGCCTGGTCTGGATTCTTGGGACATCTGTCTACCTCAGATGTCATTAGTTTCTCACCTGGGTGAAGAGAAGCAGGAGATATTTTTAATTTGAGGTGTCTACTGGGTTGAGAGGTCCAGTTTAGTGAGGATGCCTTTATAAGACGAGAAACATGAATCCATGAGGCAATGCCCTGAAGTTTGGCTGCATAAGGATTGCTCAACAATCCCTAGTATGGCCCTTTCCATCGTGGTTGTAGGGTGTCTTTGTGAAGGTGTCTTTGCTGAAGATTGTGGTGATGTACATCTTTGTCTCCCTGAAGCGCCCTGTGAGAAGATTGTTCTACTAGAGCAGTATTATCCTTAAGAGCCTTGTGAGATCTTGCAGTAGGTCAGAATATCTCCTTTAAGCAGGACAGACTCATATAATCCTTTATTTAACCTCATAGGTCACCCTGTGATGATTTCAAATGGAGAGAGCTTGTGCTTCCCCAAAGGTAAAGACCTCAGGTTAAGTAATAGCAAAGGCAGGGCCTTCATCCATGGGAGATTAAAAGACTCTATGAGTTTGGCCAACTGAGTTTTATAATCTCATTAATTCTTTCATTGAGACCAGAGGATTGAGGATGATAGGCACAAGGAAAATGTTGTAGAATGCACCAGATTTTACATACAGATTGTATGATTTGACCTGTAAAATGCATTCCTCATTGCTGTGAAGCTTTGAAGGGGCACCGCAGGTAGGTATAATCTTTTCCAGGAGATGTTTATGTAGTGTGAGCTGTGGCCCTGCAGCGTGGGAATGCTTCAGACCAGTGGGAAAATAGGCAAACCATCACTAAAGCATATTTATATCCTGGAGATGGTGGTAGTGGATGAAGTCCAACTGCCATGTCTCGAAGGGCCCAGAAGGTAAAGGAAATGGCCCATGGAAATGTGGATGGGCTTTCCACAGTTATGTTTAGGACATATATGGCATCTTTGATAAACCCTCGAAGCCATTTTAGGTGACAGTTTTCAATAGTATTGTTTTCCCCAAAGCACTATCTTATCAGTATTCCAATGAGTTAAATCATGAACATAGCTTTGAATATGTTCCTGGAGGCGAGCAGGGAGGACAGCATGTCCGTTAGGACCGTATCATAAATTTTTCTTCCCTTCAAATATGGATCCTTACTCTGTCCATTTTCTCTTTTTCTGTTTTGCAGGCAAATGTTGAGTTTCCATTAATTTATTTTTTTAATCTCTGACAGGATTAAGGGTAATTTTGTTTTCTTTTTAAATTTTAATCATGCATGATAGACTATTTTTTTGTTGTTGTTTTTTGCTGGTAAAGATTCACCCCGAGGTAACATCTGTTGACAATCTTCTTTTTTCTTTTTTTCTTCCCCAAATCCCCAGTGCATAGTTGTGCATTCTAGTTGTAAGTTCTTCCACTTCTTCTCCGTAAGCAACCACCATAGCATGGCTAATGACAGATGAGCAGTGTGGTTCCACACCTGGGAACCAAACCCAGGCCAACAAAGTGGAGCGCACTGAACTTTAAACACTAGGCCCGGGCCGGCCCCGTGGCTTAGCAGTTAAGTGCGCGCTCTCCACTGCTGGCGGCCCGGGTTCGGATCCCGGACGTGCACCGGCGCACCGCTTCTCGGGCCATGCTGAGCCCGCATCCCACATACAGCAACTAGAAGGATGTGCAGCTATGACATACAGCTATCTACTGGGGCTTTGGGGGAAAAATAAATAAATAAAATTATTTAAAAAAATAAAAATAAAAAAAATAAACACTAGGCCATCAGTGCTGGCTCAGTTTTAGGCAAATTCAAAAAGAGGTTTGTTAATCTCAAAGAGCTGCATTTCTTCCCACATTTTTTGCAGCTGAATCAGCAAAATGATTACCTTTACTTTCCTCTGTGTTCACCTTAGAATGTCCAGGAATCTTTATTATTGCTATAGATCTCAGTTTCTGAATGGCATCTAAAAACCTAACACATAGGAGCTATTTTTTATCTTTTGACCTGAAGAGGTTAAGAATCCTTTCTTTCCAAAGCATGCCACAATCATGAGTTACTCCAAAGGCATATCTGCTGTCTGCATAGATATTGGCAGTTTTCCCTTTGGCTAGATAACAGGCCCAGATTAGGGATATACATTCAGCCTGTTGTGCAGCGGCAGCCATCAGTAAAGGACCAGCTTCTATTGTTTCTATTAAACACACAATTGCATGTCCTACCTTGTATTTGTCATTTTCATCTTTCAGATAAGACCCATCAGTAAACCAAACTACATAAGCATTTTCAAGTGGGATTTCTTGTAATTCCAGCCTGGGGACCAATAATTGCTCCCACAAAGTAAGAAAATCATGTTGTGTGTCATCTAAAGGCGATGGGAGGAGAGTGGTAGGATTGAGGGAATGGCAGTGAGTAAGAGTGACATTTGGTGAAGATTTAAGTAACAGCTCATAGGGGGTTAGTCTGCTGGCAGAGAGGTGCTGAGTATGATGAGAGTTAAGGAGGGCTTCCACTGAGTAGGGTACATAAAAGAAAGAGGAGCAGCCATAACAGTTTCTTCAGCCACTTTAAAGAGAACTGCTGGGGCCGGCCCAGTGGCACAGTGGTTAAGTGTGCGTGCTCCACTTTGGCAGCCCAGGGTTTGCAGGTTCGGATCCTGGGCACAAACTGATGCAATGCGTGTCAAGCCATGCTGTGGCGGCATCCCATATAAAGTAGAGGAAGATGGGCACAGATGTTAGCCCAGGGCCAGTCTTCCTCAGCAAAAAGAGGAGGATTGGCATTGGATGTTAGCTCAGGGCTGATCTTCCTCAAAATAAATAAATAAATTAAAGAGAACTGCTGTTGCACCAATTGCCTCATGCAGGGAGGGGGTCCTTTAGATACAGGGTCTAGTTCTTGGCTGTAACAGCCTATTGGCCTGTGTTGTCCTCCACGCTGTTGAGAAAGGATGCTAATGCATTTCCTCCTTTCTCAGGGACAAAAAAGAAGACGGGCAATTTATAGTTAGGATGCCCTAAGGCCAGGGAGTCAAGGAGACTCTGCTTAATGGTCTCAAAGGTGTCTTGATTTTCTTCAGTCCAGTTGAGGGGTTCTGGTTGGTTAACTATAAGCAGAGAGTATAAGGGTTGAGCCATTATTGCAAATTTGGGAATCCAGTTTCTACTATTACCAGATAATCCTAAAAATCCCCTCAATTGTCTTTTAGCCTGGAGAATGGGGAAAGAAAGGATTCCTTTTATCCTATCTGGGTCAAAGACCAACCCTTGGTTGGATATTAAATGTCCTAAATATTTAATTTGGAGCTTACTAAGTTGTAGCTTCTCCTTAGAGATTTTGTGTCCCTTGGAAGCAAGTTCCCTTAAGAGGTGTAATCCATTTATCTTAGATATCTCCTTGGATATTGAGCAAAGAATGAGATTATCCACATATGGTAATAAATTGGATTTTTCTGAAAGGTTACATCTGCTATATCAGCCTTTAAAATCTCAGAGGAGTAGACTGGGCCTTCAGTATAACCTTGGGGGCATGATTCTCCATGTATATTGTTGTCCATCCCAAGTAAAGGCAAATAAAAACTGGCTATCAGGATCTGAAAATGCTGCAGAAGGCACTACAAAGGTCTATGACTATATAGGATTTGCTGTCTGCAGGAATAGGAGATAGTAAGGGATGAGGGTTAGGGGGAGCGGGGTGTGTAGGTATTACAATGTTACTGATGGCTTTCAAATCCTGTAGTAATCTCCATGCTTTTCCATGAATCTTATGTACAAGAAGGATGGGAGTATTGCAAGGACTCACACAGGGAATATTGAGCCCCTGTTTTAGATATTCTTCGATTATAAGCTTAATGCCTTTAGTTGCTTCAGCATGTAATATTAGGTAAAGTCTTATTTGGATCCACTTCAATATTATTGGAAAGGCAGAATGAATACTGTCAATGTCTGTGGAACTTTTTGACCAGAAACAGTCAGGAACATCATTTAAGAACTGGTTTTGTTGTCTATTGACTTGAATGGGTAAGTTAAGGATGGAACCCATTATGGGCTCAGGATCATCTGTTGGAGAATGATTAGGGTCTCTAACGTTTCTCAATTCAAGAACTATTTCCCCCTGTGAAGAGAAAGAGATACTGGCTTTATAAATTTCAAGGAAGTCTCTCCCAGGAAAATGTATAGGGGCAGAAGGAACTACTAAGATTGGGTGAGATCCTGATTTTGGGCCTAACTGAAAAGGAATTGAGAGTGACTTAAAGACAGTCATGGGGTAATTTGAAACCCTCATCATTGGTATAGTTTCTGAAATCTGAGGAAGGAGACAAGAAAGGCTGGTGGGATTGAGGACCAATAAGGTGGCCCTGGTGTTGATGAGGGCTTTAGTGACCTCATCTCCAATAATCAGATAAATTTCCCCCAAAGAATTGCTTAGGAGGAAAAAGGGAATGTCCCTTTCAAATCCTCGGAGCAGCCCTACTGTTGAAAAGACTGTGAGGTTCCCCGCTTGGGAAAGCATGGTTGAGATTGAAATTCTTGCCAAGGGGCCTGATTTTTCTTCTTTAGCTTATAACAATCTTTCCTCCAATGACCAGTTTCGTTACAGAAATTATAGACACCATTTGTAGTGGTATTGTTGGTTTGAGGAGGTTTATAAGTTAGTTGTTGCATCTGAACTCGCATAATTTGTACCATCTGAATTTGAACAGCCTGATCTAGATCTGGAGCAACTTTCTTTTTGGCCGCTTTCTGAATTGTTTTAGAAAATGCTTCAGCCAGGTTGACTAAATCCTGTGTTTCTATGGTGGCCCAGTTAAGTGCATGTCTTTTTACAAGAGTAGCAAGTTCATCCTCCAACCCATTGACAAAAGTCAAATTAAAGAGTAAGAAAGTTTCATAATTAATGTGATCAATTCCAGAGTACTGTTTAAAGACCTTTTCAAATTTGTCAAAATCATCAAACATGGATTCATCAGATTTTTGTTCACATTGTTGAATCCTTTTCCAATCAATAATTTTTGGGAAAGCAGCAGAAATTTTGTCATGAAGCCTCTTGGCTAATTTATGGACATCCCATAGAGCCCCCTTACCTTGTTTAGAAAAATCTTCCATGGGGCTGTTCCATCCTGCCTCAGAGGACCATTCTTTGGCTCTCCCTTCTCCCACAAGCATGTAGATAAGCTGATACAGGTCTGAATAGCCATGTTCCTAAGTTTCAATATTTAACTGGAATTCTTTGGCAAATTTAATGGAGTCTTCCTTGTGGTTGAGGAATCCTTTAGTTAGAACTAATAACTCAGATTTTGTCCAAGGACTATAGAAGACTAAGAAGTTATTTCTGTCTCCTGTCTTAAACTTAAAAGGGGCTGGAAATGTGAGGTAATCAAGAGGAGCCTCAGGGTCATAATTATAAAAAGGAAGTTCAGATAAGAAGAGGAGGTGGACGAGAAGCAGAAGCAGTTGTAGTCGCACTGGAAGCATCGGCTGACTTTCTAAGCGTGGCAAGTCTTTCAGAGAGAACTGAATTGGCTTCAGTAAGTTTAGAATTAACAGCTTGTAGGGAAGCCACTTGTTTTCTGTTTCATTTAGAGGCCTTGATATACCAATTAAAATAAGTTTTCCATTCAATTTGTTGGTTTGATAGCATTTTTCCAATTCAGCGTGCAAGTAAACCAATTTAGGAATGTCAAATGAGCCCCATTTAGGCCAATGAAGCCTTAAATCATCCCGAATGATGGGGGTCCAGTAAGACAAGAATCTACAAGTAGAAGGACCATAATCTTTAAATATAAATCCAGCAGTTCCCACAGGGAACCCATCAGCAGCTCCCTTAGAGAATGGACTTCCATTTGTACCTACTTATCAAAATCATAAGAGACAAAAAGAAGCAGATTTCCCTACAAAGCCTGCCCAAAACACACCAAAATAAAGACAATTCTTGACCAATGGACATGTGGTTTGAGTCCCGGGGGACTTACTAGAGAGAGCTGGGGCTGCTGGGAGGAGATGAAAGGGTTCAAAGGACTCTTGAAAGCCCCTCGCTCATGTCCACGCAGCAGTGCCAGAGTCAGAGGTCAGTCACTCTCGATCCCACTTCTGACATGATAAAATGTCAATTAATAAATGAGATGAACTGCAAGAGAAGCAAGAGGTTTATTTGGGGTCCTGGGAATTGCAATTCAGGAGGCACATATTTGGGTAGAAATTCAAATGTGCTCTGAAGTGGACAAAGGAGGCAGCAGGGGTTTACAAAGGCAAAACCACAAGCTTACATAAGTTGTCTTGAACAATTAATGATTAGTTCTGGCAAGGAGAGAGCTGACATGCCACTAGGTGATTGATACTTGAGTTGTTCGTAAGCACTTTGTTCATTTCTGGAAGAGGAAATATTCCAGGATATGGTTTCCGTGGTCAGGCAAAGTTCAAAAGCTCAGTCCACACCTGGCTGTGGACGTGCATGAGCCTCACTTCCTTAACTGCCTCCCAGCTCCATTTTAGGAGTCTTGACATATGTCACTCCATTTTGGTATCCTCATCTACAGTGAAAACAATAGAGCAATCGGCCAGCAATTGATGGAGTTTACCCACTGGGTGTGGTCCATAAAAGAGGAAGAGAGCCCTACCAATACCAGTGTCTCATGACAGTGGGCTTACCCAAAGCTGTGCCCCACCTTAGGAGCTGATATAGAGGTTTCACTCTGTGGGGGAAATGGACCTCACTAAAACAATCCAGGAAGTCACTGAACAAATAAGTAAGCAAATTACAATAAAACTCCATGAAGAAAGGGGACCAGTACCTAGAGTTACTACATTAGAAAATATTCAATTAATTATATATTCAATTAATTATTATATTATCTGTAAGTCTGATTTGTAACAAAATTAGGAGACATACAAAGATACAGGAAAGTGAAAACTATACACCTGGAAAAAACAGCAATTGAGAAAATAAACAACTCTTCCAGGAAACCCCAGTAAAATTAACAGCTGACATTTCAGCAGAGAAAAAGGAGGTCAGAAGGTAGAGGGATAAAATATTCAAAGTGCACAAAGAAAAAACTGTCAACTAACAATCCTATATTCACCAAAACTATAATGTAAAAAATGAAGGTGAAATAAAGACCCCCAGATAAACAAAACTGAGAGTATATATTGACAGCCAACTGCCATGTAAGAATGACTGAAGGAAATCTTCAGGCTGAAAGCAAGTGACCCTGGGTGGTAATTCATATCAATATAGAGAAACAAAATGTCAGTATAAGTAATTATGTAATTATAAAAGACAGAATTAATACACATTTTCTCTTTTCTTCTCTTAACTGATATCAAAAGAATTGTATAAAATATTATGTATGTAAAGTGCTGTTGTGACTCTAATATATAGAAATGTAATACATGTGTAATATGTTTGTCATTAAATGCACAAAAGTCATAGTGGGAGCAAAGCTGTACAGGCTAAGGAAATGACTTCAAATGGTAAAGAAATCAAGGTAACAAGATACTATCGGTTACATTGTTAACAGATATAATATACATAACTATACCACAAAAATGGCAAAAAGGAATAGAGCTATACATGAGTAACATTTCCATGTATCACTGGAATCAAGGTAGTAGAAATCTGAAGCTTATTCTTATAAATTAAGAAATATATGTTATACAGTAGACTAACCCCCCCCCAAAAAAACTTCGAAAATGTAGTAAAATTCATTTAAAAATTACAAGGCTACATTAGAAAATATTCAATTAATGCAGTAGAAGCTTATAAAGGAAGAGTAGAGAAACTAAAAAGAATGTGAGAATTGTAGAAAACAAAAAGTAAAATGGCAGGTGTAATTCTAACTATGGCAATAGTACTAAATGTGAATGGATTACATTATCCAAACAGGAGGAAGAGATTGTCACGTCAGACTAAAAATATAAACCATGATCTAAATAGATGTTTTGAACAAGAAGCACACTTTAGATTCAAAGATACAAACAGAATGAAAGTAAAAGCACAGGAAAACACATCTGTAAACAGCCCCCACAGGCTACCTGGAGAGAGAATACAAATATCCAGACACATAGACTTGAAAACAAAAAATATCACTAGAGATATTGAAGGACATTATATCATGCTGAGTCAAAGTTCATGGGCTGCATCTCAAAGAGAACACAGAAAATATTTATAGCCATCAGTGCCTCTACTAGCAAAGAAGAGAGATCTCAAATCAATCACCTAACCTTTCACCTTAACAGACTTGAAAAGACGAAGTACCAAACCCAAAGCAAGGAGAAAAGGAAATAAAAATTAGAGCAGAGATTAATGAAATGAGGAATAGAAAAACCACAGAGAAAATCAATGAAACCAAATGTTGATTCTCTGAAAAGATTAACAAACTGATAAATCTTGAGCTGGACTGAGCTAGAGAAAAAGGGGGAAGATTCAAAAAACTTAAAAAATAAATAAAAAAGGAGGAAGTTTCAAATTAATACAATCAGGAAGAAAGAGGGCTATTACTACTGACATTGCAGAAATAAAAAGGATTATAAAGCAATTTAATGAAAAATTATATGGCAACTGATGAAATGGATAAATTCTTTGAACGGCAAAAACTACTGAAACTAACTCAAGAATAAATGAGAAGTCTGAATAAAACTATAATAAGTGAAGTGGTTGAACTAGTAAACAAAAAAACACTCTTTAAGTAAGTCTAGGCCCACATAGCTTCAAATCAGAATTCTCCAAAATACTCAAAGAAGGTTTATTATAGATTCTTTATAAACTCTTTTAGAGAATAGATTGGACACAACGCTCCATATTTTTGTGAGGCCAGTACTACTCTGGTACCAAAACCAACAAGCGTATTGCAGAAAAAGACTACAGCTCTGTTTCTTTTTTGCATATGGATGCAAAAAACCTTAACAGATACTAGGAAGCCCAATCCAGCAACATATAGAAAGAATTATACACCATGACCAAGTGGGTTTATTCCAGGAGTGAAAGGTTGGGTTAACATCTCAAAATCCATTGTGTAATAAAGGATATCAATAGAGTAAAAAACCAAAATGGGAAGATCATTTCAGTAGACTCAGGGAAAATAACTGACAAAATCCAGTACACTTTCATGATTAAAACACTCAGCTTACCAGGAACAGAAGGAAATTTCCTTACTTCATAATGAGCATCTATAGAAAACCCAGAGCTAATATTGTATTTAATGGTGAAAGACTGGATGCTTTCCCCTGAAGGTAAGGAACCAAAGAAGGATGTCGGCTCTTGCCACCTCTATTCAGAATGTACTGGAGATTTTAGCCAGAACAATTAGGCAAGAAAAGGAAATAAAATGCATGCAGAGTGGTTAGGAACATGTAAAACTCTCTTTACTTCAAGATGAGGTATCTTGTGTAGAGGTTCAGAATATGTCACTGCAAGACATGGCACATCGGCCTATTGATTATATTGAATTAAAAGTACTTGAGAAACAGCCATCACAAGAAGGACACTCTGACCCTCCTTTGTCCCCCTTGAAAGCAGGAGGTGAATCTCTCATGTGAAGGTTACCCTCTTTGAACCAGGAGGATAGAAGACAACCTTATCATGAGAGACAGGGAATTTAGGGTTGAGAAGGCTGGATAAACAAACCTTGTTGTTTCTTCACCATTTACTACCCCTAGCACAAACCTCTCTGCCTTGTCAATTCTTCCCAAATATATTGTTTCTGTGTCTAAAACATATAAAATCTCCCTGCTCTGGTCACTTCTTTGAGTCCCACTTTTTCTATGAGTCTCTTGCATGCAGGAAATTAAATTTGATTTTTCCTGTTAATATGTCTGACATCAATTTACTTATTAGACCATCCAAATAACCTAGAAGGGAAGAAGGTAATATTTTTCCATCCCTACACTTGCTTATAGAAAACTCTAATCAGTCCACACACACAAAAAAACTATTAGAACTTCTGATTGAGTTCTGCACAGTTGTAGGATACAAGATTAAAATACAAAAACAATTGTATTTCTATACACTTGCAATGAACAATGTGATAATGAAATTAAGAAAACAAATGCATTTACAATAGGATCAACAGGAATAAGATACTTAGGAATAAATTTAACAAAAAAAGTACAAAACACGGGCTGGCCTCATGGCTTAGTGGTTAAGTGCGCGCGCTCCGCTACTGGCGGCCCGGGTTCGGATCCCGGACGCGCACCTACGCACCTTTTCTCCGCCCATACTGAGGCTGTGTCCCACGTACAGCACCTAGAAGGATGTGCAACTATGACATACAACTATCTACTGGGGCTTTGGGGGAAAAAAAGGGAGGCTGATTGGCAATAGATGTTAGCTCAGAGCCGGTCTTCCTCAGCAAAAAGAGGAGGATTAGCACGGATGTTAGCTCAGGGCTGATCTTCCTCACACACACACACAAAAAGTACAAAACAAATACTATGAAAACTGCAATCATCATTGACAGAAATTAATAAAGGCATCAATAAGTTGGAAAGCAGCCCAATTTCGTGGATCAGAAGACTTAACAGTGTTGAAACAGCACTGCTCCCCAAAATGATCTGGAGTTAACACAATACTTATCATAATCCCAGCTGATTTTTTAATAGAAATTGTCAAGTTGGTCTAAAAATTTATATGGAATTGTAGGGAAAACAAATTGGCTAGACTAAGATTTCCTGATTTCAAACATTTGTACTAACCGATGGTCATCAAGATAGTGTAGTGCTGACACAGGGATAGTCATACAGATCTGTGGCATAGATTGAGATTTGAGAAATAAACCTATACATCTATGGTCAACTGATTTTTGGAAAAGTGCTAAAAATGAGGAAAGAATATTCTTTTCATAAATTGGTGCTGGGCCAAGTGGATAGCCATATGAAAAGAAAGAGGCTGTACACATATCACACCACATACAGTAATTTAACAAGAAGAATCAAAGACCTAAACATAGGAGTAAAACTCTAACACTCAGATAAAATATAGGAAAAAATTCCTGACCTTGGATTTGGCAAAGAATTGTTAGATATGACATGAAGAACAAAAATGGGGAAAAAAAGATAATTTCAACTTAAATTTCAAGTTAACAACTTCTGTGCTTCAAAGGACACCATCAAGAAGGTGAAAATATCCTTTGGAAACCCTGTACACTATTGCTGGGAATATAAAATCATGTTGCAGATATGAAACACAACATGGGAGTTCCTCAAAAAATTAGGAACTGAGTTACCATCTGATCTAGCAATTCTACTCCTGGGTAAGTGCCCAAAAGAATTAGAAGCAGAGACTCAAACAGATATATGTCCACTCATGTTCATATCAGCATCATTCACAATAGCCAGAAAGAGGAGGTAACCCAAGAGTCCATCAATGGATGAATAGATCAAAAAAAATTGGATACATACATAAAATAGAGTATTGCAGCTTTTAATTCTAACACAATGTACAACATGGATGAACCTTAAAAACATTATGCATAGCGAAATCTGCCTGTCAAAAAAGGTCAAACACTGTGTGATCCCACTTGTATGAGGACCTAGAGTAGTCAAACACATAGAGACAAAAAGTAGAATGGCTCCTGCCAGGAGCTCCGGTGAGGGGAGAGTGAGGAGCTGTTGTCTAATGGGTATTGAGTTTGTTTTCCAAGACGAAAATAATTCTGGAGACTGGTTTCACAGTGTTAAAGTACTTTACTGAACTATACACTTAAAAATGTTTAGGGCCGGCCCCGTGGCTTAGTGGTTGAGTGTGTGCGCTCCACTGCTGGCGGCCCGGGGTTCGGATCCTGGGTGCGCACGGACGCACCGCTTCTCCCGCCATGCTGAGGCCGCGTCCCACATACAGCAACTAGAAGGATGTGCAACTATGACATACAACTATCTACTGGGGCTTTGGGGGAAATAAATAAATAAATAAAAATAAAAATAAATGTTTAAAGTGTAAAATTTATTGTCTGTGTATATTACCACATCAAAAGTAAAAATTATAAACAAGAGAATGAAAACACAACCCACAGATGGAAGTGAATTATGCAAATTACATATTTGATAAGGGCCTTGTATAGAAAATATCTAAAGACTGCTTACAACTTAATTATAAAAAGTCAAATCAATTTAAAAATGGCAAAGGAGCTCAATACACATTTTTCCAAGGAAGATATGCAAATAGCCAAGAGCACATGAAAAGAAGGTGGACAGCAGTCCTTACTAAGAAAATGGAAATGAAAACTTCAGTGAGCCACCACTTCACCAGTATAGCTGGAATCAAGAAGAATAAATTTTTCAAGGATATGTGGAGAAATTTGAACACTTACACAGATGGTGCAAATATAAAACGGTTCAGCCACTTTGGAAAACAGTCTGGCAGTTCCTCAATAATTTAACCTAGAATTACCATATGACCCATCAATTTCTCTGCTAGGTATATACACCCAAGAACAATGAAAACATATGTTGGAACAAAAATTTGTACATGAATTTTATAGCAATGTTATTCATAGTAGCCAAAAGGTGGAAATAAACCAAATGCCCATGAATGGATGAATAGATAAACAGAACGTGTTTTATTCATGGAATAAAGGTATCAATAAGTTGGAAAGCATCCCAATTTGATGGATCAGAAGATTTAACATTGTTGAAATAACACTGCTCCCCAAAATGATCTGGAGTCAACACAATACTTTTCATAATCCAGGTTGATTATTTTATGGAATGGAATATTATTTGGCCATAAAAATGAATGAAGCATTGATACATGCTACAACATGGTTGTCCCTTGAAAAATTTATACTGAGTGAATGAAGTCACCACAAAGATCATATATTATGTAATTCCATGCATTTGAGAGACTGAATAGGGAAACCTATAGAGACAGAAAGTAGATTAGAGGTTCCTCAGTCTGAGGAGTGGAGGAGGAAGATGGGAACATTGGGAGTGACAGCTAGAAGGTAGCCGAGTTTCTTTTAGAAGTAACAAAAATGTTCAAAAATTCACTGTGGGGATGATCACACATATTCGGGAATATACAGAACCACTGAATTGTACACTTAAATGGGGTGTGCTGTATCATATATTGTGTTGGGAAGCCAGAGCTGGTGCATTAAATTCAGTGTAGGCAGGGCTGGCCCGTGGCTTAGCGGTTAGGTGCGCGCGCTCCGCTGCTGGCGGCCCCGGTTCAGATCCCAGGCGCGCACCGACACACCGCTTGTCCAGCCATGCTGAGGCCGCGTCCCACATACAGCAACTAGAAGGATGTACAGCTATGGCATACAACTATCTACTGGGGCTTTGGGGGGAAAAATAAATAAATAAAATCTTTAAAAAAAAAAAAAATTCAGTGTAGGCAGATCATGACCTGCTGAATGGGGAGGTACTAGCCAGCCACTTGGAATCGGTAGGGAGCCCCTTCAGCATCTGAGCTCCCACTCGGGGAAGTGAAAGCCACGGTATTTTGATTGAAGGCACAGTTTCAGCACATCCACACAAAGGAGGTAGAGCCACAAGATTTATTATGTACAGATCACAGAAGCAGGGGTGAGGGTGCAGTGAGCCGGGGGAAGGGCAGTCCTCTGTGCCACGTCACGAGCCAGCAGGAGACACAGAGCAGGGAGCAAGCACCCATTACATATCAGATAGCTGGGGCAGAGGTCACTAACTATTCACAGGCTTAATTCAAAGTGCTTACTTTATTTTTTATTTATTTTTATTTTTAATTTTTTTTTCCACCCCAAAGCCCTAGTACATGTTTGTGTATCCTAGTTGAGAGTCGTTCTAGTTCTTCTATGTGAGCTGCCACCACAGCATGGCAACTGACAGACGGGTGTTGTTGTTCTGCAACCAGAAGTGAACCCAGGCCGCCAAACAGTGAGGGCTGAAGTTTAACCACTAGGCCATCAGGGCCGGCTGTTAAGTGCTTATTTTAAAAGGTGTCCTGGGAAAGTAAAGCAGGAACTTGTGGTGGGAATCCTAAGCTCAGGTCCTTCTCTAAATGTCCAGATTCTGGCTGTGAGCAGGGGTGTCACACTGTAACATGCCTAGGCAGCAACTCAGAAAAACAAAAGTTGTTTTTCAAAAAGTTGTTTTTGTCATCACCCCACCATACAGAGCGAAACTTCTTATCTGGCTCCTCAGGTGGACACAGCTTTGGGTGAGCCCACTGCCGTCCTGGGGGGACAGTGGTATTGCTGGGGCTCTCTTCCACCTTTGTGGGCCACACTCAGTGGTTAAATTCAATTAATTGCGGGCTGATTGCTCTATTCTTTTCCCCAATGTCCTGGGAGGCATAACTTGCTCTACCAATTAATCCAATAACATTCCAGCTCCTTTGTGGAAATACTTTCTGAAGCCACTGTTTTATATTTGTTCTGACCCTTGGAAGCCTCCTCCCAGCAGTCTAATTCCCCGGTTCTTTCCAGAAAACTAGTCAGCCTACAGTCTAAGCTGTATCTTTATAAAATACACACATCTACTCCTAATTGCCTTTCACTTCATTCTCTTCTTTTTTGACAGTGTCCTTTGACCTGAACTTTTCATGATCTTTTGCCAGCCAAGTTAATTCTCTGGAAAGGTAATAAGAGATATGTGGCTTGCTTCACTCTCATGTTCAGGAAAGATCTCTGTGCCAGGACCCTGGAGTCATTTGGAGGACAATGGGAAGCCTCTTTCTGAGTGACAATCCCATTTCAGAAGTTTGCTCAGGGGAGGGGAGAGACAGCAGCCAGAGGTCCTCTTCGTTGTGTTTCCTGGCACCTCATAAATGACTATATTCCAGCCACCTCTTGAGCTGGGACAGGGCAACCAGTGAATGAGTACTGTCAGCACATCACTCCAAAGATGTCACCTCAGTTCCATGTGGAGGGACTGGAACAATGGTGTCCCAACTTTTCAGGCAAAGTCACCCAGCACTTGTTAACCCTCAGCAACAGGCAGTTGGGGGCAGTGTTTGAAAATCTGAAGTCCTGTTCTTCCCAGGAAGATAGCCCTCTGAGTGGGAGCTGGGATGACAGGGTGCCGTGTGTTCTAGACTGCAGGGGTCTTGCATGGAGTCTTCACCAATGTGAGCTGGAAGGAGCTAGGGAGGGAGTACTTTTGGTTCAAATGCTACAGACTCTCATGCTTCTTACAAATCTTCATAGATTTTCTGGAATAGATCTGCATTTCCTGTTTGCCTTTAGAACCACTTCCAGTGAATATAAGTGGTTATTAAAATAATTTTCCCTAGTTTTATTGGGGTGTGGGTCAGCAGAGCTCTGCACACTATTAGGACACCCTAATACAGTTAGGATGAAGCCCATTCCAGGAAATATTCACCAGTTTGAAAGAGGATGGAAGTAGAATCTCTAATATCACTTGACATTTTGTGTGTGAACAATATTGAACTAAATTAAAAATTTATTTTTAATGATTTCCAAAGAAGTATTGAACACTACTTAAAAATTACTGCTGGCAAGATTATACATACAGAAATCACTTCCCATTTAAAATGAATTAACTTATTTGATTTATAAAGAATTAAAAATAAAATACGATATTAGTTAAGGTTCTCCGGAAATGGAACCAACATGATGTGTGTATGTAAGCACGTGTGTTTATACATATATATAAACTTCTTTTTTCATAGATTATTTTTTTAATTGAGGTAAAATTGGTTCATAACATTATATGTTTCAAGTGTACCACATTATAATTCGAGATCTGTATATACCACAGCATGCTCACCACCAAAATCCTAGTTTCTATTTGTCACCATACAACTGACCCCTTTCACCCACTTCACCCTCTCCCCACCCTGCCTTCCCTCTGGTAACCACCAATCTGTTGTCTGCATCTATGAGTTTGTTTTTGTTTTGTTTTGCTTTTGTTTTATATTCCACATATGAGTGAAATCATATGGTATTTTTCTTTCTCCAACTTATTTCACTTAGCATAATACTCTCAAGGTCCATCCATGGTGTTGCAAATGGCAAGATTTCATCCTTTTTACGGCTGAGTAGTATTCCATTTTATATATATACCACACCTTCATTAACTGTTCTTCTGTTGATGGACCCTTAGGTTGTTTCCATTATCTTGGCTACTGTAAATAATGCTGCAATGAAGATAGCGGTACAGATATCTTTTTGAATTCGTGTTTTTGTATTCTTCAGATAAACAGCTGAATCATACGATGATCCATATGGTGATTCTATTTTAATTTTTTGAAGAATCACCATACTGTTTTCCATAGGAGTTGTACTAATTTACATACCCACTAACAGTGTACCAGGGTTGTCTTTTCTCTGCATCCTCTCCAGCACTTGGTTTTCTTGCCTTTTTGATAATAGCCATTCTAACAGGTGTGAGATGATATCTCATTGCAGTTTTGATTTGCATTTCCTAAGATTAGTGATGTTGAACATCTTTTCATGTGCCTGTTGTCCATCTGTATGTCTTCATTGGAAAAATGTCTATTCAGATCCTCTGCCCATGTTGTAATCAAGTTGTTTGTTTGTTGTTGAGCTTTATATGTTCTTTATGTCTTTTGGATATTAACCCCTTATTGGATGTATAATTTGCAAATATCTTTTCGCATTTGGTAGGTTGCCTTTTCTTTTGTTGATGGTTTCCTTTGCTGTGCAGAAGCTTTTTAGTTTGATGCAGTCCCATTTGTTTATTTTTGCTTTTGTTTCCCTTGTCATTGGAGTCAAATCCACAAAATCATCACCTTAGTGATGTCCAATGTCAAGGTGCTTACTGCCTATGTTTTCTTCACTGTATTTTATGGTTTCAGGTCTTATGTTCAAATCTTTATTCTATTTTGAGTTAATTTTTGTGTATGGTGCAAGATAGTGATCTAGGTATTAAACTTTTACATGTGGCTGTCTAGTTTTCCCCATACCATTAATTGATGAGACTTTCATTCTCCATTGTATGTTCTTGGCTTCTTTGTCATAAATTATTGTACATATATGCTGCATGGGTTTATTTCTGGGCTCTCAATGCTGTTCCATTGAACTGTGTGTCTGTTTTTCAGCCAATACCATACTGTTTTGGTTATTATAGTTTTGTAGTATAGTTTGAAATAAGGGAGTGTGATACTTCAGCTTTGTTCTTTTTTCTCACAATTGCTTTGGCTATTCTGGGTCTTTTGTGGCTCCATACACATCTTAGGATTTTTTGTTCTAATTCTGTGAAAACATTGACTCATTAGTTGTTCAGCAGCATGTTGTTTAATCTCCATATATTTGTGATTTTTCCAGCTTTCTTCTTGTAGTTGATTTCTAGTTTCATACCGTGGTGGTCAGAACAGGCGCTTGATATGATTTTAATATTCTTAAATTTATTGAGATTTGTTTTGTCTACCAACACAAAACTGGTACAGCGTATCGTCAAGATTGATCCATGTGCACTTGAGAAAAATGGCATTCTGCTGCTTTTGGATGGAATTTTCTGTACATATCTATTAAGTCTGTCTGGTCTAATGTGTTTTTAAGGCCATTGTTTCCTTGTTGACTGTCTGGATAATCTTTCCATTGATGTAAGTGGGGTGTTAAAATCTCCTACTATTATTATGTTGCTGTCACTTTCTCCCTTTAGGTTTGTTAGTAGTTGCTTCTTATATTTTGGTGCTCCTATGTTGGCTGCATATATATTAACCAATGTTATGTCTTCTTGATGGATTATGGCCTTTATGTAATATGTCCATCTTTGTTATCTGTTTTGGCTTGAACTCTATTTTGTCTGATATAACTATGGTCACACCTCCTTTCTTTTGGCTGCCATCTGCCTGGAGTATCATCTTCCAGTCCTTCATTTTGAGCCCATATTCAACTTTAGAGCTGAGTGTCCTGGAGGCAGCATATAGTTGGGTCTTGTTTTTTAATTCATCTATCCGCTCAATGCATTTTGACTGGTAATTTCAATCCATTAACATTTAGGGTGATTATTGACCTATGAGGACTTACCAGTGCCATTTTATCTTTTGTTTTCCAGTTGCTCTATATCTCCATGGTTTCTTTTCCCTTGTGTTTCTGTCTGCCATTTTAGTTTGGTGATTTTTTATGAGGTTTTTCTCAGTTTCCTCTTTTTTCCTTTTTCTCTCTACTCTAGATTTTTGTTTTGTGGTTACCATGAGATTTGTAAAAAACATCTCCGAGATATAATAGTCCTTTTCCTGCTGATAGCTTATCTTCATTTGCCTACACAGGTTCCATCCTTTTCATGTTTTTGTTGTCACAAATTATCCCATGTCACGTTGTGAGTTCATTACCAAATTGAAATAGCTATACTTATTTTTAATTTTTGTTTATCCTTTAACCATATGCTATAATTAAGTGTTTAACACCCTATTGTGAAATAGATGTGCAATTTTCTGGTTCTATCTATTTATCACCTTACTCAAAGTTTTGTGTACTTTTGCTTTTTTGTTTCAGCTAGAACAGCTCCCTTCAACATTTCTTATAAGGCAGGGCTAGCGGTGGTGAACTCCCTTAGCTTTCGTTTGGGCAAGCCTTTATTTCTTCTTCATAACTGAAGGATAACTTTACTGGATAGAGTATTCTTGGCTGGCAGTTTTTATCTTTCAATATTTTGACTATGTCATTCCACTCCCTCCTGGCCTGTAGAGTTTCTGCTGAGAAATCTCTTTTTTTTTTTTTAATAATTTTATTTATTTATTTTTTTCCCCCAAAGCCCCAGTAGATAGTTGTATGTCATAGCTGCACATCCTTCTAGTTGCTGTATGTGGGATGCGGCCTCAGCATGGCCGGAGAAGCCGTGCGTCGGTGCGCGCCTGTGATCTGAACCCGGGCCGCCAGTAGTGGAATGCGTGCACTTAACCGCTAAGCCACGGGGCCGGCCCCTGAGAAATCTTCTGATAGCCTAATGGGGGTACCTTTGTAGTTTACTGTCTTTTTTTCTGGGCTGCATTTTTTTTTTTTTAATTTTTATTTATTTATTTTTCCCCCAAAGCCCCGGTAGATAATTGCATGCCATAGTTGCACATCCTTCTAGTTGCTGTATGTGGGACGCGGCCTCAGCATGGCCAGAGAAGCGGTGCCTCGGTGCGTGCCCAGGATCCGAACCCGGGCCGCCAGCAGTGGAGCGCGCGCACTTAACCGCTAAGCCACGGGGCCGGCCCTCCTGGGCTGCATTTTAAATTCTTTCTTTATCATTGACTTTTTTTTGTTTTGTTTTGTGAGGAGGATCAGCCCTGAGCTCACATCCATGCCAATCCTCCTCTTTTTGCTGAGGAATACCAGCTCTGAGCTAACATCTATTGTCAATCCTCCTCCTTTTTTCCCCCCTTTTTCTCCCCAAAGCCCCAGTAGATAGCTGTATGTCATAGTTGCACATCCTTCTAGTTGCTGTATGTGGGACGTGGCCTCAGCATGGCTGGAGAAGCGGTGCCTCAGTGCGTGCCCGGGATCCGAACCCAGGCCGCCAGTAGCAGAGTGCGAGCACTTAACCGCTAAGCCACAGGGCCGGCCCCCTATCATTGACTTTTGACAGTTTCAATATGTGTTTCAGAGAAGGTCTTTTTGCATTGGGATAACTAGGCATTCTCTTAGCTTTGTGGACTTGTATATCTAGCTCCTTCCCCAGGTTTGGGAAGTTCTCAGCTATTATTTCTTTAAATAAGCTCTCTGCTCCCTCCTCCCCCTCTTCTCCTTCAGGGGTACCCATTATACTTATGTTGCCTTTTCTAGTGGAGTTGGATACTTCTCCTAGAGTTTCTTCATTTTTTAAAAAATCAGTTCTCTCTCTTCTTCCACATGAATCATTTCTAAATTTCTATCTTTGAGCTTTCTAATTCTCTCTTCCATATTGTCTACTTTATTTCCAATGCTTTCTAATGCATTGTTCATCTCATTTATTGAGTTCTTCAGCTCCAGAATTTTTGCTTGATTCTTTTTTAGAGTTTCAATCTCTTTGGTAAAGTCCTCCTTCTGTTCATTAATTATATTCCTGAGCTCATTGAACTGTCTTTCTGAGTTTTATTGTAACTTATTGAGTTTCTTCATGATAGCTGTTTTGAATTATCTATCAGATCACAATCTTCTCATAATTTGAGTTTGGTTTCTGGAGAATTGTCATTTTCTTTTTGTGATAGCATGTTACCATGATTCTTCATGGTGTTTCCTGAGTTGTTCCTCTGCCGGCACATCTGAACTAATGAACACCATTCTTATTTAGGTAAGTCTTTGTTTACTTTGATTCTAACATTTCAACAGATTGGTATTTAGAGGCCTTTCTTTTGTTTCCCAGTAGGTGGTGCTATTGCACAAGATTCAGTTTCCTGTTACCTGAGCTGCCTCTGCCTATATTTGAGAACCAGCACTATCAACTTTCCAGTGCCTTTGACAGAGGTGTTGCCAGTGCCCTCCTTTTCACTGTGTCTCCAAGGTTGCTGCCGCCTTCCTACTGTGGTCACAGATGTCACCACTGCATTCACCAGGATGGCAGACACTTCCACTGTGTCCAAGGATGCCTGATACACAGCAACTACTGCTGCTGGGAAGGGGGGAGTATGGGATGGGAGCAGGGTTCATGGTTTCCTCCACCACATCTAAGGCTCTTGGGTTTGCGGGCACCACAGCCACAGGTGGGGGCCTGGGGTCATGTGCCCACCACCACCATTGCACAGTTCTCTGTGGCCATGGGTGCTGCAGCAGCTGGGGGCTGAAGTCACGTCACCTCCACTGCTGCTACCAGTTTCTCTGAGAGTGTGGATACCACTACGGCCTGTGGGCCTGGGGTCATGGGCCCTGCCTCTGCCACCGTTACCTGGTTTGCTGGGGCTATGGCTCAACTGCCATGACCGGGGGCTGGGGTTGTGGGCATCATCTCTGCTGTTACTACTGTTTTGCCTCCTCTATGTGTTCCAACTAACCCACCTTCAAATGTGCAGATGTGTGGATCTCTCTGGTGTCCTGTTGTGTTTAGCAGAGGAAACGTTGTTGCGTTATGAATGTATTACTAGCTATAGATTGAGAGAGAGAGAAAAAGGGAGCATCGCTCACTGACATAATGCTGACATCACTTTTTTTTTCTTTAAGGAAGTGGCTCATGTGATTATGGAGATGGGGTAAATTGAAAATCTGCAATCTAGATGGGCAGGTTGGAAACCCTAGGAAAGAATTGTAGTCCAAGACAGAAGACAATCTAGTGGCAGAATCCTTCTTATTTAGGGAAGGTCAGTTTTTGTTCTATTAAGAACTACAGTTGATTGGATGAGGCACATTCACCTTATGGAGGGTAATCTCAATTACTTAAACTCCACCCATTGAAATAGTAATCTCATGAGAAAAACCCTGCACAGAAATATCCAGAAGAGTGTTTGACTAAATATTTGGGCACTATGACCAAGTAAAAATGAAACAGAGATATTTGCTTGTAGTTTTCTTTTCTTGGGATGTCTCTGTCTGGCTTTGATATCAGGGAGATGCTGGCCTGAAAAAAATGACTCTGGAAGCATTCCTTCTAGTTTTTGGAAGAGCTTAAGAAGGATTGGTATTAATTCTGTGAATTTCTTATTGGTCTGTTAAGGCTCTCTATTTTTTAGTTCTCCCTTGGTAGGTTGTATATTTCTAGGAATTTATCCATTTCTTCTAGTTTACCCAATTTGTTTACATATAAATATTCATAATAGTCTCTTGTGATTCTTTTCAGTTCTGAGGCATCCATTTTTTTTTTAAAAACAGTTTTATTGAGATATAATTCACATAGCATACCATACATACCCAATTCACCTATTTAAAGTACACAATTTGATGTTTTTGGTATATTCACAGATATGTATAACCATCACTACAGTTTTAGGACATTTTCATCATCTCAAAAAGAAACCCCATTCCTTTTAGCTATTACTCATGTCCTCCCCTCCTCCAGCCCTAAGCAACCACTAATCTTTTTTTTAAAGATTTTATTTATTTATTTTTTCCCCCAAAGCCCCAGTAGATAGCTGTATGTCATGGCTGCACATCCTTCTAGTTGCTGTATGTGGGACGCGACCTCAGCATGGCCGGAGAAGCTGTGCGCCGGTGCGCGCCCGGGATCCGAACCTGGGCCGCCAGCAGCGGAGCGCGCGCACTTAACCGCCAAGCCACGGGGCCGGCCCTGCAACCACTAATCTACTTTCTGTCTCTATAGATTTCCCTATTCTGAACTTTCACATAAATGAAATCATATAATATGTGATCTTTTGCGATTGGTTTCTTTCACTTAGTGTTATGTGTTTAAGATTCATCATAGCATGTATAAGTCCTTCATTCTTTTTTTATGGCTGATTAATACTCCATTAATAATTCCATTAATAATAATATACCACATTTTGCTTATCCATTCATCCACTGATGAATATTTGGGTTGTTTCCACCTTTGGCTATTATGAATAATACTGCTATAAATATTCGTGTACAATTTTCTGTGTGGACATGTTTTCATTTCTCTTGAGAATATACCTAAGAGTGGAATTGCTGGGTCATATGGTAACTCTATGTTACCCCAGGGCAAATCCTTCCCTGCTAAAAAAAAAGAACTCTTATAGCATAATAACAATGACAAACAAATTCTAAAATGGGCAAAGGATCTGAAAAGATGTTTCTTCAAAGATACACAAATAGCCAATAAGAACAGGAAAAGATGCTCGACATCATTAGCTGTCAGTGAAATGCAAATCAAAACCATGATGAGATACCACTTCATAACCACTAGAATGGCTCAAATCAAAAAGTCAAATAACAAGTGTTGGCAAGGATTTGAAAAAATGGAACTCTCATACACTGCTGGTGATTATGTAAAATGGTGCAGCCACTTTGGAAAACAGTTCCTATCTTCTGGCAGTTCCTCAAATGATTAAATATAGAGTTGAGGCATTCATTTTAATTTGTCCTCTTTCACTTCTGATTTTATATACTGTATTCTTCTTTCTGCTTTTCATACTCAGTTAAGGGTTTGTCAGTTGTGTTTATTATTTCAAACACGGATAGTTTTCAAATTTTTCTGTTTTCCTACATTCTTTTTTGTGTGTGTGTGAGGAAGATCAGCCCTGTGCTAACATCTGCCAATCCATCTCTCTTTTTTTTTTTGCTGAGGAAGACTGGCCCTGGGCTAACATCCATGCCCATCTTCCTCCACTTTATATGGGACGCCGCCACAGCATGGCTTGCCAAGCGGTGGGTCGGTGCGCGCCCGGGATCTGAACCGGCAAACCCCAGGCCGCCGCAGCAGAGTGCGCGCACTTAACCGCTTGCGCCGCCGGGCTGGCCCGTTTTCCTATATTCTATATCTTTCTGCTCCAATCTTTATTTCCTAACTGTGCTAACTTAAGGTATAGTTTGTTGCTCTTTTTCTAGTTCCTTGAGGTGTAATTTTAAGTAATTTTGCTTTCTTTTTTAATATAGGTGTTTATTGCTATAGAATTCCATTTTACTCTTCATGCTACATCCCACAAGGTTTCCTGAGTTGTTTTCATTTTTGTCTCAAGACATTTTTTAAATTCTCTTTTGAGTTTCTCTTTGACCCAGTGGTTGTCCAAGAGTGTTTTATTTAATTTCCATGTATTTGTCAATATTCACAATGAGATTAGAGGTAAATAATCCTTTAGTGTAAAGCTGTATGATTTTTAATAGGCCGTAGACTATTAATGTTTGCTTTAGCTGTACATTTTAGGGGCTTTAATATCCTCTAGTGTTCTTGTATTTTTCTTCCCTAGTGTGTTTGGGTATCCCTAGAAACTCAATTTTACGTAGACGCTGTCTTACAACTCCATTTTAATCCACTGTTTTAATACTAGATCCTTGTTGATATGATGGGAAGGTATTAGGCTGGGAAAAATTCTCTTAGGATTAAATCTGTAATGTTTTGGTGGGAGAGAATCCCTGAACTATGGGCTTCAGAACAGGTTCTTAGCATTTAATTCTCCATTTTTGTCAGAGAGGAAACCTAAAGAGTTGTTGGACTCTTCTTTCCCCAATCAGAGATGGTTTTGACAAATTAGTTTTCTTTGAAGGGTGGCCTAAGGTACAGAGCACAGAATGCATTGTGTATACCAAATATTTTCACCCCCATTTCCTGTATGGAGAACGAGACATTTTTTTCCAGTCTCCACAATGAGAGCCTGCCTGAGCTCAGGTAGGAAGAGTTCATAAATTTTAGGGAGCTTCCTAAGACTGGAGCTCTGCAAGTTTTTAATTCTCAAGCTAGCCCACACTATGGCAAACTCATCTCTAACAGCTTATGTGTTCCTAGAGGTGGCTGGCTTCAGTCATTTCTCCTCCCAGTAAGTGGTAATTCTCTATACTCACCTGTCTCTCATTTGGGGGGCATTCGTTTACACGCAATCTCAGATCTCTCGGGGATCTAAGATGACACGTTGCTTTTCAGGTTGTTCAGCTTTTTTCTATTTGTGAAGAGGAGATGATCACTCAGAGCTCTTTACATGTTGGAGCAGAAACCATCCATTCGCTTCTGTTGCTGCATTTTTCCCTTGTGAGACTATTCCATTTTCACTTATTGATTGCACTGCTAGAGCTCGTGTGGGTGGCTTCAAAGTTCTTTTGTGACCAATGCATCTGAAAACATTATCATACTGGAGGTCTCTGTACTTGGATTTCTTATCCTCATCTAAAAACTCCCTACACTGAACTCTTGTGCGTCACCTGAAAGACATTCTCCATTGGTTACCTTCTGTCTTATCAGTGCCCTTTTCAGGGCAGGATTAATATTCTACCTTAATAGGACCGGACATCAAGACTGATGTTGCCATTTGTATCAAGTTAATGGAAATATATTTCTTACTCAAATGTATTTTTTAAGGAGAGTAGGACAAGGGAAAGCTGGTTCAGGTGGGTTGTGCAAAGGATAATGGGTTGGCCATTTAAGGTCTGTAGGGATAGAGGCTACAAGTTTTAAATGTTTAACTGTCCTATCCACTAATACAAAAAGAAAAGGGGCATGTGTCACCCTTCAGAACTTCTTTACCCACGTGGGCCTGACAGGGTGAGCAGGTATCTAAAGCTGATCAAGGGGCTGGCCTCGTGGCTTAGTGGCTAAGTGCACGCACTTCACTACCGGCGGCCTGGGTTCAGATCCCAGGTGCACACCGACGCACCGCTTCTCCGGCCATGCTGAGGCAGCATCCCACATACAGCAACTAGAAGGATGTGCAACTATGACATAACAACTATCTACTGGAGCTTTGGGGGGAAAAAGGAGGAGGATTGGCAATAATGTTAGCTCAGGGCCGGTCTTTCTCAGCAAAAAGAGGAGGATTGGCATGGATATTAGCTCAGGGCTGATCTTCCTCACAAAATAAATAAATAAATAAATAAATAAAGCTGATCAAGAGTCAAATATCAAAAATGAGATCAATGTCTTTGTTAGTGTTCACTCCTGAGGTTAGCTGACTGAATGACAAATCTCATTTAAATTAATTGACTTGAATATTAGTTAAAAAGCCAAGTTAAAAGCAAAAGCAACATATTATATTAAAATAACCAGTCCTCAAAAATTTTGAATGTAGTCATCCAATAATTTTGGAAAGATTCAGGAAAGTGTGTCAGTATGGTTCCAGAAATCTGTTCATATATTTAAGTAATATTATCACATTTTAATTTGCTGCCTCATTTGTTGTCTTATTGGTGGCACCGTCACCAATGTACCCTACCTACATGCAGCAAGCAGCATTTTTATGGGAACAGAACTCTCCCTGGCTGGTTAATAAACAGTCCAAACCTAAGTAGTCATCAGCTACTAAGGCTGCCAGGGAGTTTTCCTTCATGGAAAACCTCTCAAACATAAGCTATCTGTGACATGTATTTTTGGTGTTTTGGACATTTCTTGATTGGTATTAATGATGTGTTTGTTGAATAACATGTGTACCCAGGTCAATAACAGTGACTCCCACAACAATGAGCATGTGATTGCAAATGGTAGGAAAACAGCACATTTGTAAATGATGGGCTGGAGGGGTTTCTGAAGTAGGGTGCCCAAAATGAAGTATTGACATGCAAGGTACACACACTACAGCTGATGTTAGGAGAAAGACCTGGTAGTGGCATATACCACTGGTGGCTAGGGTGCACTATCATAATAAACCAAAGACCTGTAGAAGTGGACATTTTGTCACAAATGTCTATTACACAAAGGCATCTATTTATAGGGTGCCAGTAAGCCTGACAATCAGAACAAAGTAATGGCCCTAAAGACCAGGGATTGAATCTAATTAATACCACAAACAGCAGGTAGACCTATTTAGAAGGAAACAAGTTTTGTCTAAGTAAGCCATAAGACCATCCTATGAGGGTGTTATCCTGTGGTTGTAAAAGAGGTGCAATGTTCACTGAACAACTTTATCAAGAGCCCAGTGGTTTGTATTTTCAGAATTGAGTTAATATCAATAATTTCTAAAGTGTCTTGGTGAATTCTTGTATTTTGGTTTCAGCAGGGTCATGCATGATAGCATGAGTAATCTGTCTAGGCTTATATCATGGTCTGAGCATAGCAAGTAGCCCATACGAGGGGGTTAGGGTCCCTACAAGGTCGATCCGCCATCAGCAGTAGAGAACACTTCCTCAGCCTGCAAAGTATGTCCATCAATTATATTACCAGGGACTTGTTTTTTACATCAAGTGCATTGATCAGCCACTAAGTTAACCATGGCAGAGGGGGGAAAGCAACTGAATTCTGCCTAGACTTTTAGGTTAGAGGCATATAAATGGTTTTGTAGTATGTGGAAACATAGGGCCGAGGTTAATACCACCAGTTCTGAGGTGTTGATATGTATCTCAGAAATCAGTCAATTAATCACCCTGGGTAATGAAATGAGCCTCTGCAGATTGAGGTTTAATATGTGCAGAGTAAGGAGTGACCAGATTTATATTTGGTTACAGTAAGGCACAATATTCCCAGAGTTCTTTATGCCATAGGAGGCAACTTTGGATAAGAAGTTGTTGCTATTGGTGGGACGACACAGCTAGATCATTGGCAATGGCCAAAGGATCTGTAAAAATGTGCAGATATGTTTGATTCTTGGCAAGAAATTTTCTATTGTTAATATGACAGCTGTCTGACTAATCAATCTGAGCTTGGGTCCATTATTTGGTCAGGGATGGCCTGTTGGATCTAGGGAGAGAAGGCAGCATCTCTGCAGTGGACTCCATCAGATGTGGTGCTGCACGCTATCAATAAAGTATGTGAACACCCTGGTCACCCATGTGCTCCTAAGTGACTCTCCAAGTGGCCAATGTGTCTAAAATGGAAATGACCTCCTCCAGAATAGATTACATCAGAGAAGAGGGAAACACTTCCTACTTTTCATGAGATATTCCAGAGGCTCAATTTTTGGCTCTGTGCTGTAAATACCCATATCTCTTCAATAAGGAGGCCTCTGATTAGAAAGGCTGGGGGGGGGTCCTGCACTCAGGACCCCAGGCAAAATGGGAAGCTGGTTTGGAGGAACATCAACTCAGGCCCTGGGAGGGCCTCCATTTACATAAAGACTCTGTTGGTTGCCAGCAGTGGCTTCTCTATTTGTGTATAGCACCCACTGAAGAGAACAGTTTCTGGTACAAGAATGCCTTGGGTAATTTATGTTTACTATGGGAGGTTTAGGGACTCGTGAATGCATAATGAGAGGCTGCTAAAGCCTCTATGATAAAGGAGTGTCAGGAGGGGCACACTAAAGGAGTTGAGTGTTATTTCAAAAATTCTAAGGCCAGCCCCAGTGGCGTAGTGGTAAAGTTTGGCACACTCCACTTTGGTGGCCCAGATTCAGTTCCAGGGCATGGACCTACACCACTCATCTGTCAGTGGCCATGTTGAGGTGGCAGCTCACATACAAAGAGAAGACTGGCAGCGGATGTTAGCTCAGGGCAAATCTTCCTCAAGAAAAAAAAAAATTCCAGAGCCTTTGTTTCCCAACTCAATGTAAGTCAATTTCTAAGAGTTGTAAGAATAAGTAGCAAGCAGATCTGATAAATCTGACGTGGCCGTATCACTGGCTGACAGCATGTGCCCCTGACATGTTTTCTACCACTGCTTCTCTCACCCTCTCAGCTCACATCCCCCTGGTATTGCCTCAGAAAAATTATGCAGAGTGGGACATGCATGGATTTCTAAAGATGTTTCCAAGTAAGCAGGAACAGAGTAAGCTTGAGATGGGAAATGAACAGCTGGAATTGGTCTATGAACGACAGGGAACACAAATAATGATGATGCACATGAGTATGTCCCCTGGTAGATCCCACTTGGGATACCATTTTATGTTTTAGGAGCACAGTGTTTCCAAAGATTTGTCAAAGGAACCTGACTTAAACTCAAAGACAGATTCTGAGAGGCCTTTCACTAAGCTCATAGTATGTGTATAAGACGAGGGTGGTACAACTCTAGAGCATGTTGTGAAAATATCCAGGGAAAATATACCTCTATGAAAATGGAAATCAAATGGTGGTGGTTTTCAAGATACTCTTGGCTAGAAGGGTAAAGATTTCACATAATGGACTGAAAGATGGTGTCCTCAAAGCTCCTATGTAACTGTCTCTCTCCCTATATGGTAGCTCCCAAATCTGCCTAATGCCTTGTTTGCTTCTGCCTTGCAAATCTCATGCAAGTGGGGCTATTGGTGAATTTCAACGTGGAACCATCAAGGGGGATGGATTCTTAAAGATCTAGTTCTTAATATTACCCTCATTGACACAAAGCAATACAGGGGTGATATGTTCAGCTCTACATTTTGTTGCCCTACCACAGGTCTCTAGTTAAAGTCTATTTTCCAAATACCACTCAGAAGGAAGGACAAAGAGCAAAGGTGCAAATATGAAAATAAGAATTCACAGGTAAGTATGTTCTTTGATAAACATGGCATACAGAAAAATTTATTCCAACAGTTTAATAACATGGAAAATGGAAACAGGCTCCACCACCTCAAAAAGGAGCTTTCTCTAAAAAAGGTACAGTATATATACAATGGACTAATATCCAAGAACTTCAATACAAGGCCAGTAAGAAAATCCCAACAAATACTGTCATTTTTCAAAGGACCTTTAACACAGAACAATTAACCATTATAAAAAAAAAAGAGAAAATATTATTAACTGAGTTAAGGAAAAAGAACAACCTAGTAGGCTTCTGTACTATTGATAATGTGCAGTATTATCTCATCTCAATATTCATTCCTGAAAATAACTAATAGAAATCTACAATCCAATGTTACACTTTAAGAAAGATGCTTGGTAGACACAGTATATTTACAACTTTTATAACAACTTTTCCATGCTGAAAGTTTTCTAGAACATTATACACAAATAAATTTCCATCAAGCTTTCTCATATTACTTACGTTTATATTTCTTTTTGGTGGGAGATTCCCACAGAGGGATGTAGGCCAATTGAAGTCTTTCCCATGCTCTTTACATTCAAGAGGGTTTTATTAAGTCAGTCCTTTCATGCCTTCAGAAAGAACTGGGATGACAAAAGTGTTCCCCACATTCTTTACATTTACACTGTTTTTCCTCTAGTGTGCATTCTCACATATCCTTGCAAGTTTTCATGAGAAACAAAGGCTTTTCCACATCCTTGGCATTCAAAGGGTTTCTATCCAGTGTGTCTTCTTTCATGTTTTCGAAGTGATCTACAAGAAATGAATGCTTTCCCACATTCCTTACATTCATAGGGTTTCTCTCCAGTGTGAGTCCTTTCATGTACTTGAACATTACTGGAAAACCTGAAGGCTTTACCACATATTTTACATTCAAAGGGTTTCTCTCCAGTATGAATTCTTTCATGTATTTGAAGTAAACAGGGAAAAGTGAAGGCTTTCTCACATACCTTACATTTATACAGTCAATCTCCATTGTGAAACATCATGTGTAATCGAAGGCCTGAGGGATTTATAAAGAATTTCCCACATTTCTTGCATTCATAGGGTTTCTCTCCAGTATGAATTCTTTCATGGTTTTGAAGAGATCTGGAAGAAGTGAATGCTTTACTGCATTTTTTGCATTCTTAAGGTTTCTCGCCAGTATGAGTTCTTTCATGTATTCGAACACAACTGGGAAAAGTGAAGGCTTTCCCACATTCCTTACATTCATAAGATTTTTGTCCGGTGTAACTTCTTTCATGTTTTTGAAGAGAACTGGAAGAACTGAATGCTTTACTGCATTTTTTACATTCATAGAGGTTCCCTCCAGTATGAGCACTTTCATGTATTTGAAGAAAACTGGGAAAAGGGAAGGCTTTCCCACATTCCTTACATTCATGATTTCTCTCCGTATTTTTGATTGTCATATGGTTTGTGCTTATTGTGATGTCTGATGTGCCTATTAAGGGATGAAAGATGCATGAAGACTTTTGCACATGCACTACATTCACGTGGAATAGTTCCTGCAGTTTTCTTGTTCAGATTGAGATTTGAAATAAGGCTGAAGTTTTCTCCAACTTGACTACTCTCTTTGCTTTCATAGGGTCTCTCTACCATTTGACTTCTGTAAAAAATGAGAAGCACAGTATCAATTATTTCTTTATTAATGTTTTATATGTTATATTTATTATGATTTACAGAAAAAGTTGAGGTTTTCTGTCTTGTCTGAATTCTCAGAAATTGAATAGAAGGACTTCACCCTTGCTATTATCCAAACACTGATATTCATACATCTGTACATTCATACAGTTTATTAATACTATTTCCAAGTAAACTACTTGGCAAAAACTGAACCTCTTCATTACATTTCAGAAAGTATATTTGGTGAAAATTTTCTAAGATTAGCTAAATATGAAGCAAGGGTTATTTGTTTTGTTTGCTTCTTTTTAAAATTTCATAACACACCGGGTTCTCACATGGTGAGCTATGATCATTCTAGTTTATTTACTAACATCCCCTCCTTTCTACATTCTGTATCTTGGAACAGTGTTGATGGGCAAGAAACACTTGTTCTCTAATTGATGAAGTAAAGGAAAGTCCTCACTCTTACCTATTGAGGCCAGGTTCCTGAAGGCTTCCTGCATCACATCTCTGTAGAGTTTCTTCTGTGAAGGATCCAGTAAAGCCTATTCCTCTGGGGTGAAGTTCACAGCCACATCCACAATGTCCACTGAGTCCTAAAACATCACAAATGTGTCTAGAGAAGGATGCCTAAGAGTGACAGTATTGGGTATCTGTACTCCATTTTTTAAAAACTTATGTGTGATTCTGTTAGCTACAAACAGTTTTTCTATCATCAAAACTCACTCTTATTCTGTACACATTTTCTCATCAATTTAACAGCATTGTGAACACATGGAAATTATTTACACACTTTTACTGTGCTCATATTACATCATATTTCTCTCTAATGGCAGGGTCCAGAGCATGTTGGGAAATGACAGAAATGTTATACAAATGAAATAAATTATTATTTTATGACAGATGATTCCTTGTTCAAAAAAGTCTTTCATCTTCTTTCTTATTACTACCATTTACAGCACTCCATTAGGCACAGGGTCAAATCTGAATGAGGTTTCAATTGACAAAAACGTAGTTAAGAACTAGAAGCTTTTTTGTCTACTTGCAACACCAGAGTCCAAGAGGCCTGTAGAAATCAAACTTTTAACAAGGCCAAGTGGATCCCAGCGTCCTGAAGTGCTCCAGATCATTACAGGCAATCAGATGCAGCTGTCTGAATATAAATTCTTGTTGAAAGCATTGCTTTTAACTTGTGTAATATTTATCATAGACTCAGTTATTCCATTCTCTGTATGATTTGATGGGGGCTAGAAAGTTATTTGGAACTTAGAGCTCAGACACAAGGAAGAAGGCACGACAACTTAGACCATAAAATCCCTATACTCATGTGCCTCAGATAATAATATGCAATAAGAGCTCTTTCTTGTCAAATGCTAGCAGTGTATCCTGAGCCTTGATGCCCTTGAGGAACAAGTTAAGAGCTACAGATTGCAAGGGAGTTCACTGACATCCACAAAGGTTTGATGGTAAATTTGCCCATGATTATAAAATATGTGAAAGATTTAACAGAGCTTTCCTCCAGAAGAACATCAACTCTCCATTCTCCAACTTCAAGAGGAAGTGTTTTCCAACCAGCCACTTTAGATCATGTCCTGCAAACTTCTGATCCCACATGTAAGGAACTTAGAAGCTGTCATTCTTGGTCTTACAAGAAAAATGAACAAACTTGAAATAAATAACTCTTCTTAGATACATGAGAGCCTTGAGGTCATAGAGCAAACTGGTGTCTCCAAAATTGGGAAAGAGGAAAAAGATAGCATTTTGAAATATGCCTCAGATATTCTGTTCTTAAGAAGGCCTGTACTAAACAAAACATCTATTTGTTCATAATCTAAAGCAAAGACAAAAAGAACAAACAAGACAGAACACAATATCCATGAAGCCTAGGAAAACCCTCTTTAACAGAAGGTTTAAAATACACATAAGGGGAATACCTGAAGGAAAAGAAAGGGAGAAACAGAAGAAACAAGTGAAGTAACAGTCACCAAATATCCTAAAATTAATGATAGCCTACAAACTGTACATCCAGGAAGCTCAGAGAACACTAAATATGATAAACTACAAAAACGCACACCCAGGGATATCATCTTCAAAGTAGAGAAAAATCAAAGACAGAGAATATACTAAGAAATCCCAGAGAAGAAACACATTTTAGGTATAAATAAACAAGGATTTGAATTAAATTGGACTTCTTTTCAAAAACCATGTAAGCAAGAACAGAATTGTTAGTTGTAGTTAGTTGTAAATGTATGATAAAAACTCAAGGGCAACCACTAAAGAATGTTTTTTAAAAAATATGTAGCTGATATGCTAAGAGAGGAGGAAAAAAGAATGAGAATAAATGTTCAATATCAGCCAAAGAAGGTGGAAAAAAGTGGGAGACAAAAATAAACAAAAAAGGGTAAAAATGGAAAATAGTGAAAGGTTTGCTAAATAGTAATCCAACTGTATCAATAATCACTTTAATAATCAATGGTCTCAATACAACTGAAAGACACAGTAACATCCGATTTTGAAAAACACAATTATGTATTCTCCACAAGAAACCCACTTTAAGTATAAAGACACACACAGATGAAGAGTATAGGGATTGGGCCGGCCCGGTGGCTTAGCAGTTAAGTGCGCACGCTCCGCTGCTGGTGGCCCGGGTTCAGATCCCGGGTGCGCACCGACACACCGCTTCTCCGGCCATGCTGAGGCCGCGTCCCATGTACAGCAACTAGAAGGATGTGAAGCTATGACATACAACTATCTACTGGGGCTTTGGGGAAAAAATAAATAAATAAATAAAATTAAAAAAAAAAAAAAAAGAGTAAAGGGATGGCGAAAAATATACCACGGCAACACTAACCAGAAGAAAGCTGTCATAGGTGTATGAACTACAGACAATGCAGATTTCAAACCAAGGAAAATTCAGAGATAGAGAGGGGCATTAGATACTGCTAAAGAGGTCCATTCTCCAAGAAGGCACAGCAATCCTTCACCTGTACCTGCATAACAACAGAGGGACAAAATACAGGAGGGAAGAACTGATACAATGCAGAGAGAAATAGATGAATCCAGTACTACACCTGTAGAACTCAACATCCTGTTATCACGAATTATAAATTCCAGTAGGCAGGAGATGAGGAAGGACAGAGGTGAACTGAACAGCACCGTGAAACAACTGGATTTCATTGTAGTCTATGGAATACTTCATACACAACAGCAGAATATACATTCTTCTCAAGCTCACATGGAACATTCACCAGGACAAATCACATTCTGGGACATAAAGCACACCTTAACAAATTTGAAAGAACAGAAATTACACCAAGTATGCTCTCAGACTTACAGGCGTTCATCTAGAAGTCAAGAACAGCATGATATTTGGAAAACCCCAAAATATGTGGAGAATAAACAACACATTTCTAAATAGTACATCAGATCAAAGAAGAAGTCTCAATAGAACTAAAAATTATTTTGAACTAAACGAAATAAAACCACAATATACAAAAGGTTCCTGGATGCAACAAAAGCAGTGCCTAGAGTGAAATTTATGCCATCGAACAAATACACTGGAAAAACCAAAGATCTATAATCAATAACGTAAGCATCTACCTTAGAAAACAATAAAAAGAAGAGCAAATTAAACCCAAAGTAAGCACAATAAAAGAAATAATAAAAGTCAGAAGAGAAATCAATGTCATTGTGGAAATCAATGGGGACTATTAAAACAAAAAAGCCTGGTTCTTTGACAAGACTAACAAAATTGATAAACTTCTAGTCAAGATAATAAAGAAAACAGTAAAGAGAGAAATTAGTAATACCAAAGAGAAAGGAGCAGGAAATGAAAATAAAAATTTATTTAATAAATAATTTATAGATAAATTTATAAATAAATAAAATACAACATCCATTTATGATAATCAACTAGTAATAGAGGGGAACTTCCACATCTTAAGAACATCTTTATGAATGCTGCAGCAAAATTTATAACATTTGTTCCACATGACATGATTGTCTCTGTGAAACCTCTGAAAGAATTCACAACAGAAATAATTCCTGGAATTAACAGGAGAGTGTAGCAAGGTTGAAGATGCATGAGTCAACTGCTTTACATATAGACACACACAAATACACTCAAGTGATCTTTAACAAAGAAGGAAACGCAATTAAAGTGAAAAATAAAATCTTTTAAACAAATAGTGGTAGAAATAATGAATATCCACATGCAAACACACACAAAGACAAAACAAATGTAGACACAGGTCTTAGACCGTTCACAAAAATTAAGTCAAAACACATCACAGATCTACATGTAAAATGACAAAGGACTAAATTCCTAGAAGATAATGGAGGAGAAAATCTAGATGACCATTGGTTTGCAGTTGAATGTTTACATACAAAATCAAAATGTGAAGTTCACGAAAGAAAAAAAAAATTTACTTAAAATGAAAAACTTCTGCTCTGAGGAAGACAGTATTAAGAGAATAAAAACATAATTTACAGAGTAAGAGAAAATCTTGTCTGATAAATGAGTGGTATCAGAAATATCCAAGAAACACTTAAAATTCAACAGTCAGAAGAAAAACAACTAAATTAAAAAATGGGCAAAAGATTGGGACAGTTAGTTCACTGAAGAAGATATACAGATGGGAAATAAGCAATACGAAAACACGCTCCACATCAAATATCATTGGGAAATAAATAATAAATAAATAAAACAATGAGGTATCATTAAAAACTTATTAAATGGGTAAAACTCAAAACACTCAGAAGACTAATATTGGTGAAGAAGCAAAGCTACAGGTAATCCTCATTCATTGCTGGTGGAAATGAAATTTGGTATGCCTACAATGGAAGACAGGAACTTTCTTTAAAAACAAAATACACTGTTACTACATAGAGTGAGATCCAGCAATCACACTCCTTGGTATTTTTCCAAATGAATTGAAACCTTATGTTCACACAAAACTACACACGAATGTTTATAGGCACTTTATTCATAATTGGCAAGAGTTAAGAGTTTTAAGCAAGATGTCCTTCAAGAGTCAAAAGACAAAAACAAACAGTGGGGTATCCATACAACGACATACTGTTCAGTGATAAAAAAAAAAATGCGGTATCAAGCCATGAAAACATATGGGAGAACCTTAAAAGTAAATTGCTAAGGGAAAAAAGTCAATGTGACAAGGCTACGTAGTGTATGATTCCAAGTATATGACATTTTGGAAAAGACAAAAGTATGAGCTACTAAAGAGATCTTTGGTTGTGAAAGATTTGAGGGTTGGAGGGGGGAATTAATCAATAGGTGGAGCACAGAGGACTTTTAGGGAAGTGAAACAACTCTTTATGGTACAGAAAAGATGGATACATGTCATTAGACATTTGCCAAACCCAAACATTATATAATACAAAGAGTTAATGCTAATGTACACTGTGCACCATAATGTATCAATATGGGTTTGCAAACTGTAAAAAATCTACCACATTACTACAAAATGTGAAAAAGAATGGAAACTACGTAGATGGAGAGGGAAGGGTTATGTGGGAACTGTCAATTTTTCTATAAACCAAAAACTGCTCTAAAAACACTGAAGTCTTTCAAAAACATGATGAAGACAGACTCATTACAATTCACCCCTGATGACTGAAACAGGATATGTCATTCAACGGATTCCAATAAGCCAGTATGGTGCTCTATGAGCCTGAGACCCATAAGGGAGGTGAAACTTCCATCAAATGCCTTGTTGGAGAGCAGCGCACTACACAGTCTGAGAAGTGTATAGTTACACTCAGTAGTGTCAGAACTCCAAGGTGCATAATGAGCATCCTGGTGAGTCCTTGTATTGTAGACCTAGTAATGTACAGACAAGTGTTACTTTGATTTCTATTTTGGCTATCCCTGAGTCAAGAAATTCCTAGAGTTCCTTTACCACAAAGGGCATCTCTTAGACAATCATCCAAGAGTTTGTGAACATACACAGATGAGCCAGTTTTAGGCCAGTAGTAAGAAGACTGTGTGATGTTTGGTTAGCTCTAGTGACACTTTGGTTTGGTTCTTCACCAGGGACATTCCAATGAAGGGATGAAGATCAGCAACTCTTCACTGAGCTCCTTCATGTACAAATGTGTATTGTCCTTAAAATCTATGCACTCCCCAGTGCTGTACATTCAGTCAATACCAAGGAACTACGCAGGGAACCAAAGTGTCTGAGAGAGGGGTGACCTCCTCCATCAACCTAGCATCTTTAAAGGGACTGAAGAAAGAAAGGCCATGCCCCTCCTACAGGTGGCACAGGCTTGTGGGAGATCAGAATTGGCCACCTCAAAATATGTTTCTTCACCTCGATTGTTTTCTCTGAAGGACATCTGACCTTCCCTCAAACTGCCTAAAAGTGATAGACTGGGAGGGTCCTTGCTAAGCCCATTCTTATCAAAGTTCTGTTTAAGGTAAATCTCCATTTGTAAAGGTGTTTTCCTCTCTGTACCAGGAAGGGGGGATGACCTTATCTCTAGAAACTCTTATCAGTGTGGAAGGTGAGGACTTAAATCTGCATACACTTTACTGTGCTTTCTGGTAATCCCCCATAGCTGACTCCCTTACCCACAACATCCTCCTTTGTCTACATGAATATGCTATTTAAGGTGAAAAACATCTGCCATTTGTTGAGAAACTCAGTTTCTCTGGTTTAGCCTATGTATATATGTTATAAAGCTTTGATTTTCTCCTGCTATTCAGTCTCATGTCAATTTCATTTGTCGCCCAGCCAGAAAGGACCCAGAGTGAGTAGAGGATAGTCTTCCTCCCCTTCAGGCTACAGGGCCAAGGTTAGGCTCCATCATATTACAAGTAGGTGTTAGTGGCTCAGCTGCTGGGAGGCTGTTTCCGTGGCCAAACGCAAAATAGGCACCTCAGTAGAGGGTCACATGCTTAGTGCTTGTGAGAGCCCGTATTTGCAAGAGGTCTCATACATGGTGATAAAAGCAGCTCTAAGGGCTCACAGTGTGGGGCTAGGGTAGTTTCTTGCATCAGAAGCCTATGGATAACTTAAGGCCCTCCTCCAGAGAGCCTAAAATCATATTAGCAATGTTAGAGGCCTCCTCCATACCAAGTGTTTGCTTTATTGAGTTTAAGGTACCCAGCTTAAGTGGGGTTTGAACTAATTCATTTGTTATGCCAAACTCAGATTGAGGATGTTGTCCACTACAACCCAGAGGGTCAGGATCTTTGTTGTAATAGATGCAGGGGCACCAGCAGTGGAGTTACTTAGGGGTCCTGGTGAGCCCTCTGTAACCTCACCACCTACCGGCTGCATTTCCCATTCTCTTCTTTCTCTCTGAAACAACTGCTCTTTAACCAGCGTCCATCTGGTGGGCTCAGCTCCTTCACAGGATATAGTCTTCTCAAATCCCCACACTCTCCCTATTGTCAAGGCAACCCCAACCTCAGCCTCCCCTTCACTCTAAACACACAGATCGTTTCAACTCAAGACATATCCCAGGGTCACATTAAGGAGGGCCCCATTTCCAGACTCCTTCTCCCAAAGGAATGAAACTGCCAACTCAGAGACCTCTGTACATAATAGAACCAGGTTTGGTGGGTCAACAATGCACACAAGGCAGCACAGCTCACAGGAGGAGCTGCCCAGCAAGCAGCAGCTCACAGTGCAGGAGCCTCCAGGCTTTCTCATCAGCCTGTCCAGATAAGAAGGCCTAGGGGAGGAGGGAGGGATGAGGCTTAAGTTTTCAGAAGTCAAACATCAAATATGTGGGCCCAGCCAACTCAATACAACAACAGACATAGGTAAGAAAAATTGGCATTTGCACCAAACACTGATGAAGCAGTGATCAAAACTGGTCATTTGAGGGGGGCTGGAGTGAGAGCAAAGGAGTGGGGCAGGATATGCAGGCAGGGAATCTTCTTAAGTTAGTTTCCTCTCTGGAATATTTTTTAACCTTCCCATGCATTATTTAAAATGAGACAAATTCATATACATTTATTTTTCTATGCATGGTTTTTATTTTTAATTAACTTCTGCATTATTAACAAACTTCATTTACACTGTTCTACATAGGAAACCACTCCAAGATTTAATCCTTTAAACACCAATGGATATAAAACTGTAAACCATAAAAAATTCACACATCCTTTCTGACTAAAAGGACAAGGCGTATTATAGTTTGTCCCTCCACTATATTTCACACTTGGGATATTTTCAGGAATGGGTAGCACATTAGGAGTTTTGCAATTAAGCTCTGAAATATATAGGAATTTGAGAGATTTACACAAGCTTTGCAGTGTTTTCTTCACATCAATTAAAATAGAAACTCAATTGTTTTTCCTTCATATCCATTAAAATAGAAATTCATTTGCCTTAGAGACAGTATAGCCATTAAAATGTCAAGTATCTCTAGAGACAAGGACATACAAACAGGGACCTAACAATGGAAAATGCGCCAAGAGCTTATAAGTTTTTTTATAAGTTTTCTTTTTTTTTTTTGGTGTGAGGAAGATCAGCCCTGAGCTAACATCCATGCTAATCCTCCTCTTTCTGCTAAGGAAGACCAGCTCTGAGCTAACATCTATTGCCAATCCTCCTCCTCTTTTTTCCCCAAAGCCCCAGTAGATAGTTGTATGTCATAGTTGTGCATCCTTCTAGTTGCTGTACGTGGGACGTGGCCTCAGCATGGCCAGAGAAGCAGTGTGTCAGTGCACGCCCAGGATCCAAACCTGGGCCACCAGCAGCAGAGCGTGTGCATCCAACCGCTAAGCCACGGGGCCGGCCCAACACCAAGAGCTTAAATACACCCATCTCACATCTTGAGGTTCTCTTGCCTAAATGGAACAAAAACTCTACTTGGTTCCTGCCTTACACCATATCTCTCAAACAACTTACAGTTTCAAGGCCCAAGTGCTAATGGAAACTAGAATTGAAGGGCTGCAATGTTCAATTGGTAAAGGAATCCAAAAGAATGAAACACAAATATTAGAATCAAAATGGATAATCAGCCAGCTTCTCCTCAGTTGAACAGGAAAACCCAAAATCAGAAAGTTGAACATATTCCCAAACTTGCAGTCTACACACTCCTGGTTGAGAAAGAACCCCTGGAGTGGGTCAGTCCCTGGTGGAGGAGGGTGGGGCACCTGAGCAGCCACAGGAGTGAACTCTGGGAGCTCCACACGCCCTCCCCTCTCCTGTGAGCATGGAAGCACTGCTCCCCCAGGCTTCCATTCTCACAAGTAAGGAAACTCTCAGCTGGATTCAGTTTCAGGTTCTGATCCAAATGAACTCCCAAGTTCATTAACCCTTTGTCCAGGAGACAGAACACCTGATCTTCATAGACCTCAATGTCCACAAATCATGCTCTGAGTCACCTACACTGTGGATGCAAAACTCAAATATAACGTCTAAAAATGTCCAGGCCTAGGAGTGACATGAGAGGCATGGCAGAGTGAGCTGTTCCCGTCCTCTCTCCCCCTTTGAATTACAACTAAAGGGACATTCATTGACCAATGGAGCATACCCACACAGCACAACAGGACACCTGAGAGACCCAGGCAGCTATACATCCGAAGGCAGATTGACTGGTCCCTCCAGGAAGTGGTGGAGAGATGTAAGCACAGCCCTCCCTTCCTCAGCAGCCCTGTGCATGTGCCTGAATACGTTCCCAGCTGGCACAAGCGTCCATATTACTGCTGCTGCCCCAAAAGTGAGAGTGCACCTTGGCATGACTGTGGGAAGGGGTGATGGCAGCCTAGAGCCTACAAGCACTGTCCTAGTTGGTGGGAGAGCCCACCCTGCTGCTGTAGTCCCAACAAGTGGCCCGGGCTCAGACCCTGTGAAGAAGCCCCACCCACCAAGCACAGTGGCTGGCATGACGGTAAGAAGCAGCAGCAGCAAATACACATGCACACAAAAGTTTTTCTAGCTGGCACAAGCACTCATAGTTCTACTGCGGCCCCACAAGTGGGAATGTACCTTGGCATGAGGAAGCCCTGAGCCTGTGTGTGAATGCTTTACTGGCTGGTGGAACCATCCACTGTACCAGCACAACTTCCAGCAGACAGAGTGGAATCAGAAACACAGCTCCAAATCCCGCCCCCCAGTGGTTGCAGGTGGAATCTGTGACCTGATACTGCAGCAGATTCCCCTGCAAAAGTTTAATTTATCAAACACAATGAGAAACTTACAGCAACAATTCAAGCTGAAGAGGAATGACAAATCTCCAGAAACCAACCCCGAAATCACAGAAATTTACAATGTAAATGACAGAGAATTCAAAATAGCTGTCATAAAGAAACTCAACGAGTTACAAGAAAACTCATAAAGACAATTCAATGAGCTCTGGAGAAAAATTAATGAGAAGGAATACTTCACCAAAGAGACGTAAACTATAAAATAAAACAAGCAGAAATTCTGGATATGAGGAACACAATTAATGAGATAAAAAATAATCTAGAATCCTTCAAAAACAGAGCTGAGGTTATGGAGGAAAGAATTAGTGAATTAGAGGATAGAAATATAGAAATGCTTCAGGTGGCAGAGAAGAGAAAACTATGAATTAAAAAAAAAAATGAAGGAATTCTTTGAGAAGTATCTGACTCAATTAGGAAAAGCAACATAAGGATTATATGTATTCCAGAGGGAGAAGTGAGAGAGAAAGGAGCAGAGAGCTTGTTCAAAGAAATAATTGCTGAAAACTCCCCAAACATGGGGAAGGAACCAGACTTACATATTCATGAAGCCAACAGAACTCCTAATTACATCAATGCTAAAAGACCTTCTCCAGGGCCGGCTCCGTGGCTTAGCGGTTAAGTGTGCACGCTCCGCTGCTGGCGGCCCGGGTTCAGATCCCGGGCGCGCACCGATGCACCGCTTCTCCGGCCATGCTGAGGCCGCGTCCCACATACAGCAACTAGAAGGATGTGCAGCTATGACATACAACTATCTACTGGGGCTTTGGAGGGAAAAAATAAATAAATAAAATCTTTAAAAGACCTTCTCCAAGACATATAATAGTAACACTGGCAAAAGTCAGCAACAAAGAAAAAATATTAAGGGCAGCAAGGCAGAAGAAAATAACCTACGAAGGAACCTCTATCAGACTTCCAGTGGATTTCTTGGTAGAAACCTTACAGGCTAGGAGAGAATCGAATGACATATTCAAAATGCTAAAAGACAAAAACTTTCAGCCAAGAATACTCTATCCAGAGAAACTATCCTTCAGATATGAGGGAGAAATAAAAACTTTCCCAGACAAACAAAAGCTGAGGGAGTTCACTGCCACTAGATCTCCCCTACAAGAAATGATTAAGGATGCCCTCATACCCGAAAAAAAAGGCAGAGGTCTACAAAGCTTTGAGCAAGGAGATAAACAGATAAAATAAGAAAACTGCTGCTCTCTTTAAGAAAAGGGTAGCAAGTACTTAATTATAACTTAAAAGATAAAGGGAAGGGAAGAATCAAAAGTAACTGTAAATACTTCAACTTAGTCACAAACACCAACACAAAACAGAATACTTTGTGACAACAAAAATTCAGAAGGGGAAGAGAAAAGGGATGGAATCTGCTTAGGCTAATGGAGATAAGAGGCTATCAGAAAATGTACTATTTATGAGATCTTCTATACAAACTGGACGGTAACCACTAAACCAAAAATAAGAGCAGAGCCACAATTCATAAAAAAAGAGAAAACTGAGACAAATTCCACCGAAAACCACCAAAATGAAATGGCAGTCAGAAATACAAAGGAAGAGAAACAAAGGAAATATAGAACAATCAGAAAATGAAAGATGGCAATATTAAGCTCTCATATCTCAATAATCACTCTAAATGTAAATGGATTGAATTCTCCAATCAAAAGACACAGAGTAGCTGGATGGATTAGAAAACAAGACCCAACAATATGGTGCCTGCAGGAAACACATCTCAGCTCTAAAGACAAACACAGGCTCAGAGGGAAGGGATGGAAGATGATACTCCAAGCTAATAGCAAACAAAATAAAGCAGGTGTTGCCAAACTTATATCAGACAAAGCAGACTTGAAGATAAAAAAGACAATGGGAGACAAAGAGGAGCAGTATGTACTAATAAAAGGGACTTCCCATCAAGAGGACATAAAACTTATAAATATATAGCCACCTAACATAGGAACACCAAAGTATATAAAGCAACTATTAACAGACCTAAAGGGAGAAATTAACAGCAGTACAATAATAGTAGGGGACCTCAACACCCCACTTACATCAATGGATAGATCACCCAGACAGAAAATCAACATGGAAATAGTGGAGTTAAATAAAACACTTGATCAGATACACTTTATATAAGGCATTCCATCCAAAAACAGCAGAATATACATTCTCTTCAAGTGCACACAGAACATTCTCAAAGATAGACCATATGTTGGGAAACAAGGCAAGCCTCAATAAATTTAAGAAGCTTGAAATTATATCAATCACCTTTTCCAACTACAATGCTGTGAAACTACAAATCAACTACAAGAAAAAGGTGAGAAACTTACAAATATGTGGAGACCAAATACCATGCTACTGAACAACCATTCAATCAATGAGGAAATTCAACGAGAAATTAAAAAATACCCGGAGACAAATGAAAACACAACATACCAAGTATTGTGGAATGCAGCAAAAGCAGTTACGAGAAAAATTCATAGCAAAATAGGCCCATCTCAACAAAAAAGAAAAATCTCAAATACGTAATCTTAAACTACATCTAACAGAATTAGAAAAAGAAGAACAAAGCCCAAAGTCAGCAGAAGGAGGGAAATAATAAACATTAGAGCAGAAACAAATGAAATTGAAACATAAAAACAGTAGAAAGGATCAAGGAAACTGAGAGCTGGTCCTTTGAAAAGATAAACAAAATTGTCAAACCCTTAGCCAGACCCACTAAAAAACAAAGAGAGAGAGAGAAAGCTCAAATAAATAAAATCAGAAATGAAAGAGAAGCAATTACAATTGATATTGCAGAAATACAAAGGATTATAAGAGAATACTATGAAAAACTGTATGGCCAGAAATTGGACAACCTGGAAGAAATGGATAAATTCTTAGACTCATACAACCTCCCAAAACTGAATCAAGAAGAAATAGAGAACCTGAATAGACCAATCACAAGTAAAGAGATCAAAACAGTAATCAAAAACCTCCCAAAAAAACAAAAGTCCAGGACCAGATGGCTTCTCTGGAGAATTCTACCAAACAATTAAAGAAGATTTAATACCTATCCTGCTCAAATTATTCCAAAAAATTGAAGACGGAACACTTCCTAACTCATTCTAAGAGACCAACATTACCCTGATACCAAAACCAGGCAAGGGTAGCACAAAGAAGGAAAATTACAGACCAATATTGATGATAAACATAAATACAAAAACCCTCAACAAAATATTGGCAAACCAAATACAGCAATACATTAAAAAGATCATACACCATGACCAAGTGGGATTTATCCCAGGGTCACAGGGGTGGTTCAACATCCACGAATCAATCAATGTGATACACCACATTAATAAAAACCACATAATCATCTCAATAGATGCAGAGAAAGCATGACAAGATCCAACATCCATTTATGATGAAAACTCTCAATAAAACGGGCATAGAAGGAAAGAACCTCAAATTAATAAAGGCCATATATGACAAACCCACAGCCAACATCATACTTAATGGGGAAAAACTAAAAGCCATCCCTTTGAGAACAAGAACAAGACAAGTATGCCCACTTTCATCACTCTTACTCAACAAAGTACTGGAAGTTTTGGCCAGAGCAATTAGGCAGGAAAAAGAAATAAAAAGTATCAAAATTGGCAAGGAAGAAGTGAAACTCTCACTGAAGAAGACATGATTTTATATAGAGAATACCCTAAAGAACCCATCAGAAAATGATTAGAAATAATCCACAACTACAGCAAAGATGCAGGGTACAAAATCTACTTACAAAAATCAGCAGCATTTCTATACATTAATAATGAACTAGCAGAAAGAGAAGTCAAGGATACAATCCCATTTATAATCACAACAAAAAGAATAAAATATCTAGGAATAAATTTAACCAAAGCATATAGGTGAAATATCTATACACTGAAAACTATAAGACATTATTGAAAGAAATTGAATAAGATATAAAGAAATAGAAAGACATTCCATGATCACAGATTGGAAGAATAAACAGTTAAAATGCCCATATTACCTAAAGAAATCTACAGATTCAATGCAATCCCAATCAGAATCCCAATGACATTCTTCACAGAAATAGAACAAAGAATCCTAAAACTTATATGGAACAAGAAAAGACCTCAAATAGCCAAACCAATCCTGAGAAAAAACAAGAAAGCTGGAGGTACCACTACCGCAGACTTCAAAATGTACTACAAAGTTATAGTAATCAAAACAGCATGGTACTGGCACAAAAACAGACAAATGGATCAATGGAACAGAATTGAAAGCACAGAAATAAAACCACACATCTATCGACAGCTAATCTTCGACAAAGGAGCTAAGAACATACAATGGAGAAAGGAAAGTCTCTTCAATAAATGGTGTTGGGAAAACTGGACAGCCACATGCAAAAGAATGAAAGTAGACCATTATCCTGCAACATACACAAAAATTTTCTCAAAATGGATTCAAGACTTCAAGGTAAGACCTGAAACCATAAAACTCCTAGAAGAAAACATAGGCAGTACACTCTCTGACATCGGTCTTAGCAGCATCTTTTTGAATATCATGTCTACTCAGGCAAGGGAAACAAAAGAAAAAATTAACAAATGGGACTATATCAGACTAAAAAGCTTCGGCAAGGCAAAGGAAACCATCAACAACAAAAAAGGCAACACACCAACTGGCAGAAAATATTTGTACATCATATATCTGACAAGGGGTTAATTTCCAAAAGGTAAAAAGAAGCCATACAACTCAACAACAGAAAAACAAACAACCTGATCAAAAAATGGGCAGAGTCATATGAACAGACAGTTCTCCAAAGAAGATTCACAGATGGCCAAGACACACATGAAAAGATGTTCAACGTCACTAATTACTAGGGAAATGCAAATCAAAACTAGAATGAGATACCACCTTACACCTGTCAGAATGGCTTAATTACCAAGATAAAAAATAACAAATGTTGGAGAGGATTTGGAGAAAAGGGAACCCTCATACACTGCTAGTGGGAAGGCAAACTGGTGCAGCCTCTATGGAAAACAGTATGAGATTCCTCAAAAAACTAAAAATAGGGCCAGCCCAGTGGCACAATGGTTAAATTCACATGCTCTACTTCAGCGGCCCGGGGTTCACAGATTTGGATCACAGGCACGGGCTTACACACCACTCATCAATCCATACTCTGGCAGCATCCCAATACAAAGCAGAGGAAGACTGGCACAGTTGTTAGTCAGGGGCAATCTTCCTCACACATAAAAATAATTAAAAGTAGAAATATGATATGATCCAGCTATCCCACTACTAGGTGTTTATCAAAAGAGACTTACGCACCTCTATATTCATTGCAGCATTATTCAAAATAGGCAAGATGTGGAAGCAACCCAAGTGCTCTGCTACAAATGAATGGATAAAGAAGATGTGGTATATATATACAATGGAATACTACTCAGCTATATAAAAAGATAAAATTGTCCCATTTGCAACAACATGGATGGACCCTGAGGGTATGATATTATGCAAAATAAGCCAGAGAAAGACAAATACTGCGTAATTTCACTCATATGTGGAAGCTAAACAAACACATGGGTAAAGAGAACAGATTAGTGGTTACCAGAGGGGAAGGGGGCTGGGGGGAGGGTGAAAGGCGAAAAGGGGCACCTATGTATGGTGATGGATAAAAATTAGACTAATGGTGGTGAGCACAATACAGTTTATAAAGGAATTGATAAATAATGTACATTCAAAATTATACAAAGTTATAAACCTTTATGATTTAAATAAAATAACTGAAGAAAAAACAAAAATGTTCAGGCCTAAGAAAGCCTCAACCTCAGAAAGGGCATCACTCCCCACCCCCATGTGCACGTGCACCCCCAGCTTTCCAGGGCTCTGCAGCTCCTCTCAGTATAGAGGCTCCTTCCATGGGGGGTGTGAGCAGCAGGACACCTGCAGGGGGGGGGGCTCCCCAGGAAGAACTGGGCCTTCAAGTCCTTCCCTGTGCAGGCTCAAGGGGCCTTAGTTTGGGTCACCCACCACAAGCTTCTGTTCTCCCTGGAGATGCTTTGGAACATCATTGTTATTTAAATGATACAAAACTAGTGTTTGAGCAATCCAGCAAAATCTCTCAAACTCATTGTTTATGTGGAAGGAGGGAAGAAAACTGTAACACACTTGCACTAGTTCAACCAGAAAATCCCAAATATCTGTTCCTTTCAGGAAAAAAGATGTCAGTTTTAATTATTATTTCCATGGCAAGACAGTTTTGTAAACATTAATCACTTGAACACTTCTGGTCTGCAAATCTAAGCCCTGAAATTTCATTTTATTTTATTTTTTTTATAATTTTATTTATTTATTTATTTTTCCCCCAAAGCCCCAGTAGATAGTTGTATGTCATAGCTGCACATCCTTCTAGTTGCTGCATGTGGGACGCGGCCTCAGCATGGCCTGAGAAGCAGTGCATCAGTGCGCGACTGGGATCCGAACCTGGGCCGCCAGCAGCGGAGCGCGTGCACTTAACCGCTAAGCCACCAGGCCGGCCCTGAAATTTCATTTTAAAACACCAAAAAGTAAAGAACAGAACTCAGAAACTACATACGCTCAAGGGAGGAAAGACTGAAAGCAGAATTCTCAACAAATGGAATGGAATATTTTACTTTTTCTGAAATTCACCTCTTTCTTGCCAGTTTGGAAATATTTTATACCGTCTCTCAAGCTCAAATACATTTTACCCATATTGAAAAACGGAGACTTAAATAAGTGAATAAATCTTTTCAAGATGACAAACCCAGGGAGGGGCAGTGCTGACAGGGCAGATCACCCAGGAAAGTTTCAAAAAGGAACCTCCACTCAAAGGACTTCCCAGAGGCTGTCTGCGCCCAGAAAGACCCCAGGGGGGAGAGGCGTTGGGGTCCAGGTGGTTAGAGGCTGCTTTTCTCTCATGTAAAATATCCACAAACATCATCTTTAAAAAAGAGCCAGCCATGGCTCTGGGAGAAAAGGATAAACAAAATACTGTGTCTGTCTGAAATGCACCAAGAAGGAC
>CM053548.1:5074401-5097093 GCA_028646465.1 Rhinoceros unicornis
CCCCTATGTTCATTGCAGCATTATTCACCATAGCCAAGAAGTGGAAGCAACCTAAGTGTCCCTCGACTGATGATTCAATCAAGAAGATGTGGTATATATATACAATGGAATACTACTCAGCCATAAAAAAAGACAAAATCATCCCATTTGCAACAACGTGGATGGGCCTGGAGCGTATTATGTTAAGTGAAATAAGCCCGAAAGAGAAAGACCAACACTGTATGATCTCACTCATATGTGGAATATAAACCAACACATGGACAGAGAAAACTGGACTGTGGTTACCAGGGGCAGTGGGGGTGGGGGGTGGGCACAAGAGGTGAAGGGAGTCATATATATGGTGATGGACAAACAAAAATGTACAACCCAAAATTTCACCATGTTAGAAACCATTAAAACATCAATAAAAAAAAAAACTTAACAGATGCTGATGGACAAAGTGAACTTACCTGTTTAATTGATGGCATTAACCCCTCACTTCCTGTCTCTTACCCTCTGGTCAATGAAAGATGTGCAAAAACGTCTTCAAAGGATAGATCCACCCAATAATGTCAAGATTTTAATGAAAAATATCGTGTACCTTCAAGGATCGCCCACTCCCCTGTCAACTTGCAGGGCAGTTGAATCTTTCCTTGGGGACACTGCCTCACTCTGACCCCTGGCTTGACCAGATCCTAGATAAAATTCCCAAAAACAAAGGCCTAAAGTTTGACAATATGACTGGCATTCTATTTGCCCCCTTAGGGTATGTCTTTGTCTGTGGATCCGATCATAAACCCCGGGCCTATATTTGCCTCAATAGCTGGTGTATAGGAGGTGCTCGTCCATTAGGATGTTTAGTTTCTCCTTTCTCTCTACATAACTCAAACAAAAGCAAACTTTGGACAAGTTCCCTTAAATTGTTTTCCTGGGTAAGCTGGGACCTTCCAGGAGGAATACCTGGTAGAGATGCCTATTTCTTTGGTTATAGCCTTCTCCCATGGTGGGGAGTGGTGGCCCATCAGCGTGTATTATGAAATTTTTCCCAGACTCTTATGATTATGGCTAATGACACCACCAAATCCCTCACAAATTTACAGAGGTCCCTTGACTCCTTAGCTAAGATAGTGCTAGACAATGGAATTGCCCTAGATTATATACTAGCAGAGCAAGGGGGAGTCCGTGTAGCGGCCACTTCCTCCTGCTGTTCTTACATTAATACCTCTTCACAAATAGAAACTAGTATTAGCAAAATCAGGTAACAGGCTACATGGCTCCAGCAAACCGTGGAACATTCTAGCTCCCCTTTCAGCCTGGACACAGATTGGTTTTCTGGTCTGTTTTCTTGGATACCCTCAGGCATCCGTTCTGTGCTGGGTGGCATTATTAATATGGGTTTAACCATACTCACACTCATCTTAGGGATCTATATAATTGTGAAACTAACTTTCTGTTGTATACACCAAAGGTGCTCAGGATTTAAAAAGGCAACAAAGAGACAGTTGCTGGTACTCAAACTTCCACTGCAAAAAGGCACTAAGGGTTACTTTCATGATCAAGTCAAGCTATTCCATTCCATAACACCCCTCCGATGCCCCAATTCAGCAGGAAGTAGCCAGGTTTGAGACGATGCCCCTGATCCCACAAGACTGTGAATGGACATTTGATAGTGGGTAAGTGATAGCAGCTCAACACAAGCTTGGCTTAAGAGAAGCCATTTTTGTTGAAAGGGAGCCATATTGCAACTATAGATAACCTCTAAGTAATTAACCCAGCTGGACATACTCTGGTTTACACATAGGCTAGATAATAAATAACTGAAATATAAAGAAAACTGCATGCATTATGACTTATGACCCCTGCTTAGCTTTATACCTCCCAGCTGTGATAAGGTAGTAACTTTGTTCTTTTGAGTTCCTTAGACATGTAGTGACCCCCAGTCTATGGTGCCAGATGGGCAACCTTCTTGACCTTCTCCTCCAATGGCCCCTCGAGAGATGCTATACTGGCAAACATCATCAACGACAGCTGAAAGGTCTGAAGTGGTGTCCCCCCAGTGGACAGCACAAGATGGTGTGGTGATCCTCAGTCTGCAGCATGAGATGGTCAACACTCTGGACCCCCTGCTCTATAGCCCACTAGCCCTATATAACTGCTTCAAGATTGTGTATTCCACTTAAGATGGTTCTTTAGGATGGTGGACTACCATCTTCTGATTTGCTAGCTCTTTTCTTAATGAAAGTTCCTTCTCTACCACCATCTTGCCTCTTGATGGATTGGCTTTTGTCTTGCAGTGAGCAGATTGTGCCCTTTCCACAGTAACAGCCCGACCACAAGTTAGAAACATTTGCTCAGGTGCTATGAGCTCTTCAAGAGACTGCTGGCCCCACCCCAAGGATGGATGCTGTCACCCATCAGAATGCCCCAGCCCTGACAGAAGGATCTGGGAACCCATATCCTGATCCCTGAGAGTGGCAGTCACCAAGGCCCCTGCCCTAGAATCCCAGCAGTTCCCCAGAGCTTGTCCCTCCCCTGGGGGATAGTCACCCATATACTTCTCTAATTATCTATTGGGACACACATAATAGCATTTTACTGCTCTCATTGACCCTAGAGCCCCAGTTATAGTGCTTCCTGGGAACCCCTCCAAACATAAGTGGGGGGAACCCTTTAATTATAAGGTGTAACAGGTGGGATAGGAGAAGGTGTTCAACTTCCATTGGATGTCGCTCTTGGAACAATCTGTATTAAACATCTTTTCATGGGGGGGACACGTCTGGCCCAACCTTTCCTGTTATAGGCATGGATGCCTTGAGGCGCCACAACACCATCTGGAACAAACTCATATTCCTGGCCTTCCTGGTGGGAACTGCACACTGGGAGCCAGTAAAACTGCCAATCCTGATTAAGACAGTAAATACCCCCCAATATCGTTTGTAACAGGGGCCTGAGGAATTGCAGCCCATAATTTAAGATTTATTAAACATTTCTCCTTTCAATTCTCCCATTTGGTGGGTACTGAAGCCCCCATCTGCAGAGTAGCAACTCACAGCTGACTACCAAAATTTAAATACTCAGGTGTCCCCTATTAAGGCTCTTATTACCAACATTGTCCAATTAATTGAAGACATCCAAAGGGCACCAGGGGACTACCTTGCCATGATCGATCTAGCTAATATGTTCTATTCAGTATCCATCACCAGCAGATCATTTGCATATTCAAAAGCACCCAATATATCTTTACCCGGCTGCCTATGGGCTATCTTAACAGCCATTGCTCACAATCTTTGCTGGCAAGACCTGGATGCCCTTACAGTGTCCCCTTGCACCATCTGATGCTATATCGATGACATTCTAACTCAGGGCCCCTCAGAGGATGTGGTGTGTGAGGCCCTGACATGGCTGGTGACGCACCTACAATAGAAGTTGGGCTATTGCTCCACGTAAAATTCAAAGACAAGCCACAACTGTTAAATTTCTGAGTATTAATTGGTCCTCTAAAGGCTGAGGATTCCATTTGCAATTAAAAATCAACTGTTAACTATTCAGCCTCCTGTTGAGCTATGACAAGCCCAACTCGTCTTAGGTCTCTTCACATTTAGGAGGCAACTCATACCACACTTATCCATCATTCTCAGAACGGGTCCTCCACATTTCACTGGGGAGAAGCTCAACAGCAAGGCTTACAGCTGGTGCAAAGGTCAATTCATCAAGCTGTCTCATTGCATCCTCCTGGCTCCTCCTTCAGGTTGAGGCACTGTCCACCATGAACTATGCATCCTGGACCCTTGGATAAAACTTGGCTCCTCCTGGTTGCCTATGGGCTTCTGGACCACACGGCTGCCCTCCACAGCTGCCCTCCACAGCTGCCTGCTATACCCCCTTAGATATCAAATTCTGGTTACTTTTAGAGCTGTGTTGGAAACAGAGGCCTTCACAGGAGAGAAGCCTGGTCTCCTGCAAGCCCACATTCCTGTTACATCATGGATAATGGATGCCTCCCAACAGCGGCTCAGCATAGCCACAAATGCCTGTTTGCTAAAATGGTAATGGTACCTTCAGGAAAGACCTAAACCTGATGTGGCAAGTTTTTCTAAATTACAGGAGGATATGAGTTCCCTGGTCCTCAGGCCCCTGCCCATGGACCTTGGGGAACTGGTACCACCTTGCCTAAGACTCTGGTGACCTGGGGAAGCCCTGGGAAGAGCTGATGGAGTAACAAAGCGAGTCTGTGTACTTCCCAGACAGCAATGCCACCACTGTACTTGGTGGAGCCTGATGGGAGTGTACTGTACCATCCCGCCAGTGATGCCACTCTTATCAAAGATGGCAAGCCAGGTTCGGCTCATCTTGCTGAAATGGTGGCAGTACAAATGGCTGTGTAGAGCGCCATTGCCCATGACAAGTCTCTTGTCCACATTTTTACTGACTCCTTGGTGGTTGCTAACAGTCTAGTGATGTCATCAGGCCAATGGCAGTGGGACAATTTTCACATTCAAGGCTGTCCCATTTAGAGTACCTCAATTTGTAGTACCTCAATTCCCCAGGCACCTGTCACAATTAAGGTTACTCACATTTCAGAACATACAAATGCTACCACACCACAGGCTGTCTTTAACTGAATGGCAGGACTTGCCAGAATAAGTTACCACTTGTTTGGGGCTCTCAACCACTGACTCTTTACCAACAAATGTGGACTCCACCCACTGTTATGAGAGGTTCGGGGATTCCATCGGAGACGTAAAAGAAACTTTCCAGTCCAAACAAATGGACTGAAGGTATATTTTATTATATAGAGGATAGTAAAGGCGATAGTCCGCAAACAGATCCGAATAGGTCAAATAATAAGAGGGAAAAAACACCAGCTCGACTGGAAAGGGAAAACATCCACATCGGCTGGGATAGCAGCAGATCCGAATAGGTCATATGAGAGGGAAAAACATCAGATCGATCGGAAAGGGAAACACCAGATCAACTGAAGGGAAATGACACAAATCAACCGGAAAGAGAAACACCAGGTTGACGGAAAACAGAACACATCAGATCAATTACTTCACAATAAATCAGTTACTCACAACATACACGCCCCACTGCCGGGAGAGTCCTGTCAATCGACATGACCGGGTGGGAATCACACATCCTGGGCAAGGGGTCCCTTCCACAGGTGGAACTCTCACCGGGTCTCAGTTTCCAGTAGTTTTTATACCATCAATAATTTTCAGAGTAAGCAATTACAGAGTTTGCAGAGCAAGCATTTAGTGTTTCCATGCAGAAATGGCTATCAGTGGCATACGTGCACTGAGCCCCCTGGTTAACATCCCAGCCCAGTAACTGTGTACGTGCATTGTTCTCTTTGGTTATCGTCCTAGCCCGGCACAGATGGCCAGTCCATCCCATGCTACGACTCTCCAAGAGCCTTGAAATGTTACAACTTGCAACTCTCTCCATGGGAGAAAGGCCAGTTCCCACCACACAGAAAGCAGCTTTATATTTCTTTGTGTACTGGTGGCTGTAGGTCAATGGAGCGGCCAAACATGGCTGCACTCATGTCAAGACACCCACCACCACAAAACTGCAGCTTCTCCCATTAATCTATCGTCAGCTCCCCTATTCTGGCTTTTCTAAGTCACCACTCTGGCCCGTTAGTCACCACTTCCATCCTCCTCATTCCCTCACCGGATGGTCCTATATCTCTTTGGGTCATGGGGGAGCTGCTGCCACACTGGCCTGGGCCTGCAGCAGGGGTGTTTCCTTTGTGGCAGCCCTTGCAAAATGCATTGTTTTGAATTGCACACTATGCACCCAAACCAAACCAAACATGAGAAACTCCTTTCATGCTTCTATTCTGAGACAGGACTGTCATTTTAGCTGCTGGCAGGATGATTTCATAAGGCCACTTCCTCCATCTGTGGACACTACCTGCTTTGCCATTACAAGTGTGGATACTTTTAGTGGCCTACTGCTTGCTCCACCCACCAGGAACACCTCTGTGGAGCAGGGAATCTCTTTTTTTCTAAGTATATCCTGCCCCCATTTGGACCTCCTGACATCACTGACTCAGATCAAGGACGTCATTTTACTGCCCACATAACCCAACACTGGGCTTTCCAACAGGGCATCCAATGCAAACTTCATCTCCCATACCAGCCACAGGCTCTGGCATTACTGAACGCCACAACGGTCTTGTCAAATCCTGGCTCCTTAAGTTTCTAGGAGGTAAATGGAGGCCTAGATGGACTTCCTTGCTGCTAGGGGCACTTACAACTTTAAACTCCAGGCCATATGGCCATCATTCTCCTCACACCAACTGGGCTCCCCCAGCCATGCTTCAGATGATTATCATGGGGGAATCTGACGCCTTCATCATATGGGACAGTATTATGTACATTTTTCCAAGAATTTTTAGTCTCCTCACATATTTAAAATGTGGATCCTCTTGCCTACCAGTATTCATTGGTAACCCAATCAGGGGCAGGTGGTTAGCTATGAGCCCCTGGTCACATATAGTCCTGGCCCATTAGAAGCACACAGACTCACTAGGGTGCTGCTGGACCACTCTTCCCTACATGATATGCAAACACCAGCTGAAATTCCAGTGTATAGTGGCTTTAGCGGATGACTCATTTCTCCTAACCATACCACCCCCAGGAAGTGGAAATAATTGTACCTGGACCGACTGAAGGAACCATGTGGATCTCTAAAAGGGAAAAGAGTCACTCAGGTTGGTTGACACCAGCAACACTAGAAGATAACAGCATGGCAATATGGTCACAACACGTGGCCCTACCCCACTTTGGAGGAGGCCACCAAGGAGCTGCTGGCCCACAGCGGCCCCATGACACATCTTCACATCGGGTGGTCAGTGGGCAGAGGCAAAACCATAAACTGTGGATGCTTGCTACTGCTGGCCTTACTCTGTCTTTTGTGCCGTCGGGTCATGGGGCCTCTTCTCAACCCCAGACAGGCGACACTGGAAAGTTGCTGGAACCACACAGCACTCACCCATAATTGCAATGCAAGCTGAGGGGATGGTGTGCGTTGGAAGTCAGCCCTAGAGGGGCTGGACCCAAAATGCCACCAGGTGTGGACACTAACCCTCTATCAATTCAATTCAAGCCCTCTATCTTAAATAGGACCAATAACACAAGTGCTTAAAGGCTGTCAACCCTGCCCTGTCACTGACAGCCTGACCTGGAGACAATGGCCATCGTACTGCCCTGATTACAACCCCAATTGGCTGACAGGCTTATATAGTTCAACCAGCATACACCATCTCTGGAAACAGAGTGAAATTTTAAATTGTCAGGAGCATATAACTAAAATGTCTTTATTTTTTTAAACAAATTTTATTTTATTTGTGTATGAGGAAGATTAGCCCTGAGCTAACATTCATGCCAATCCTTCTCTTTTTTCTGAGGAAGACTGGCCCTGGGCTAACATCCGTGCCCATCTTCCTCTGCTTTATGTGGGACGCCGCCACAGCATGGCCTGACAAGCGGTGCATCGGTGCACGCCTGGGATCCGAACCCAGCTGCCAGCAGCGGAGCATGCACACTTAACCACTACGCCACGGGGCCAGCCCCTAAAATGTCTTTAAACCAAGGCTACCTATGAGCCTCCAACCTTTACTCTTTATGGATGGAGACCTCCTATGCCTCAGAGGAGAGCACTACCCAGTGGTTTGCAAGGTGCCCCCCAAGGACCCCCAAAACTTGGAGAATTTTTGATACCAGTAGATTCTTCCGATGGTGCAAACAAATCTTAATCAGAGCATCCCAAATTTATATGACCCTGTTAGGTCCCTTGGCCCCTCAGTTTCCTTCCTGGGTGGCTACCTAGAAAAGGTGCCCTACTATGGAATGGCTCCTTTCACTTGTGACAATACTGGAGATAATACTGCCGCAGCCCACAATTGCATGGGACATGACCCCAGAGATGACAACATCTATGACATGGAACATGAGGATTTGAAAGATACCAAGTCCCAGCCCATGACGTTGTGGGACACAACTCCATCCCGAATGCTGCCTCTGCAACCTTCCTCTATAGCAGAGATGACACAAGGAAGACATGGCGGCTGATGATGGCGAGCACTCCCTGGGAAGCGCTTGCTGAACTGAATGCTTGTTTATCTAAATTAGCTACTGACAACTCCCTTGAGTGGCTTTTTGCAGAATTAACTGTATCTTTACCCCAGGCCCCCTTGCTTACTACAATGCTTGCTGCTCGAGGGTGAGGTGATACTCTACCTGCGAGGCTGCCCTCCTCTGCACCTTTGAACTTGGGAAGGCCAAAGTATGTGTCTAGTCTCACAACCTTACAGGGGCCCCTTTTAACGCTTCACTCAGTTGCTTGCCTTCACCACACCCATTAGATTGGTCAACACTATGAGTCCTACTGGGAGTTAGTGAACTTAATTTCTGTTGGGAGAACTCCTCCCCAGGTTCAGATGCTGCCACCACCATGGCATCCCCCGCTACACCCTTCAGGACCAGTCGCAGAGTCACCTCCCTACACTACCCTGAAGGGACCCTTCCACATGATCACCACTCAGGGCTCCACAGTCTTCTTGGTCAACCCTTCCAATAGTCTTAATATTTTTTTACAGCGGACAGGAATTGGAGCTCCTTTTTGGTGCCACAAAAAGATATGTTAACAGACTCAACAAAGTTTTTTCCTGAGTTAGCGGCCTACCCAGCTAATTTACCCAGCCCTGTTTGACCAACAGAAGGCACCCCACACATCCCTGTGGCTTGCCCGGCTGCTCAACTCCTGCCAGGCAGGTCACTTTGCAATTCGCTATGTGGCACCTGGCAGGAGCCCCCAACATGCCCTTCATGGTACCCCATTACTGCCCAGGACCAACATCACATGGATGAGTATGACCTACACCTCACCCCAGGACCACAATCACCACGGTCTTGGGCCTCGAGGACCAGCCATCTGGGAGGGAACTCCAAGGTACTTTGGATTCCCCAATCAAGCAGTTGGTGTCCACTGTGGGTCCAGCACCCTGGGGCCATCACACATACGTGGTTCTCCATATGTGCACTTTTCCTTCCCTCAACATACAATGTGTTTGCATCCTTGCCAGCCCCTGGAGAGTCTTGTCTGTTCCTACCAATTTACTTTAGTCTCTCTGGGACTGCCCTGACAAATCACTGAACAGGACCTTCAATCCATTTCTCTTTGTGCCCCCTCACATCAAAAGCGTGCAGTATTTATCCCCCTTATGTTGGGAGCAGGTCTGTTACTATCCGTCACCCAGACGGGGCTAGGTGCAGCCACACTTGGCATGCAACAACACATTATTAAGGCAAACACCAACCTGTTGGCCAATCTGGCTGAACGCATTGGGCTATTACACCAAAGCCGGGCTTTAATGCAATAGCAACAGGATTCTTTAGTGCAGATGGTTTTGCATAACTGTTTAGCTGTAGATCACTTATTGGCAAAGGAAGGAGGTGTATGTGCTGTAAAGGCACCACCTGCTGCATGTATATTAATAATTCTGGACAAATTTAGACAAATTTACAAAAGACGGCCCAACAGGTACAAGGATTCCATAATCTCACCCAAATTTTTAATCAAATACTTACCTTAACCTTATCCAAGGGCTTTGATTTATTTTCTTGGCTAGACTCCAACAACTGGGGGGAGGGTTATAGACAGGATTTGAAACTAACATTCATCTAGTGATATCATTATTGGCATTTTTGCTTTGCTCAAATAATCCATGCAGTGGGAGACCAAAACGCTGCCCGTGGATTTTAATATCTCCACCGTCCAGACAGTGTCCATGATTTTCCCTAAAGACTAATGCCTAGCCATCATGGGGTTAACTTTGATGAGAGAAACAACTATTTTGAGTTGCTGCCTCAGCGTGTTAGAGTGTGATAACCCTGCTCACACCCCGAGTCTGGACATTTAGAAAAGGACCTGAGGTTAGGATTCCTGCCATAAGTCCTCACTTTGCTTTTCTCAAGAGACCTTTTAAAATAACCACTTAGAGTTGAACCTGCAAAAAATTAGCGAACTTGGTCCCAACCCCCTTATAATTAACAGCTGCTTGCTCCCCTGCTCTATCTCCTGCTCACCCCTGACCTGGGACAGAGGAGTGACCTTCCCCTGATTCATTGCAATCCCACTTGTTTCTGGATCTATAAGTCATAAATCTTGTGATTCTACTTCCTTTGTGTGGGTGCACTGAAACTGGGCCATCAGTCATAACAACTCCAAGGGTTCATCGGCCCAAAGCGGGTGCTTGGATGCTGAGGGAGCTCCCTACCAACCCCACGTGGGTGGCTCCCTCACCCTTCAACAGGTCATAATCTGCCTACACTGAATGTAATGCACCAGCTCTGGCTTCTTAACACCACATATTATACAGTGAACCCCGTTAAAGTGTACAATTCAATGGTTCAGTATATTCGAAGATATGTGAATCATCCCCACAGTCAATTTTTAAACATTTTCATCACCTCAAAAAGAAACTCATCTATACTTCAGCTACCACTCCCAATATTCCCATCTTCCTCCTCCAATCCCCAGTCTTAGGAACCTCTAACTACTTTCTGTTGCTATAGATTTCCCTACTTTTGCTCTCAAATGAATGGAATTACATAATATATGATCTTTGTGATGACTTCATTCACTCAGCATAATTTTCTCAAAGGACAACCATGTTGTAGCGTGTATCAATGCTTCATTCACTTTTATGGCCAAATAACACTCTGTTGTATGGATAAAACACATTGTGTTTATCTATTCATCCATTCATGGACATTTGGTTTATTTCCACACTTTGGCTACTATAACATTGCTATAAAATTCATGTACAAATTTTTGTTTGAACATATGTTGTCATTTTTCTTGGACATATACCTAGCAGAGGAATTGATGGGTCATATGACAACTCTAGGTTTAATAAATGAGGAACTGCCAGTTTTCCAAAGTGGCTGCACCATTTTATATTTGCGTCACCAGCATAAGAGGACTCAAATTTCTCCACATATCTTTAAAAATTTGTTATTATTTCACTTTTTTTTTTTTCGTGAGGAGGACCAGCCCTGAGCTAACATCTGCCAATCCTCCTCTTTTTTGCTGAGGAAGACTGGCCCTGGGCTAACATCCGTGCCCATCTTCCTCCACTTTATATGGGACGCCGCCACAGCATGGCCTTACAAGCAGTGCGTCGGTGTGCGCCGGGGATCCGAACCGGCGAACCCCGGGCCGCCGCAGCGGAGCGCGTGCACTTAACCACTTGCGCCACCCGGCCGGCCCCTGTTACTTCACTTTTTGATTCTAGAAGTCCTAGTGGTTGTGAAGTGGTATCTCACTGAACTTTTCATTTGCATTTTCTTAATAAGTAGTGATGTCCACCATCTTTTCATGTGTTCTTGGACATTCGCAGATCTTCCTTGGAAAACTGTGTATTGAGATCCTTCGCAATTTTTAAATTGGGTTGACTTTTTATAATTAACTTTGAGGTCATTAGATATTTTCTATACAAGTCCCTTATCAGACATGATTTGCATAATTCTCTTCCATCTGTGGATTGTGTTTTCACTCTCTTGTTTAAAACAATTACTTTTAATTGTGGTAATGTACACATACAATAAATTGTACACTTTAGCCTTTTTTTTTTTGTGAGGAGGACCAGCCCTGAGCTAACATCTGCCAATCCTCCCCTTTTTTGCTGAGGAAGACTGGCCCTGGGCTATCATCCGTGCCCATCTTCCTCCACTTTATATGGGACGCCGCCACAGCATGGCTCGACAAGCAGTGCGTCGGTGCACGCCCGGGATCCGAACCGGCGAACCCCGGGCCGCCGCAGCGGAGCGCGCGCACCCAACCGCTTGCGCCACCAGGCCGGCCCCACTTTAGCCATTTTTAAGTGTATCGTTCAGTAGTTGTAAAGTACTTTCACATTGTGAAACCAATCTCCAGAATTATTTTCATCTTGCAAAACTGAAACTCAGTACTCATTAGACAACAACACCTCGCTCTCCCCTTACCAGATCTCCCGGCAAAAAACATTCTAATTTTTGTCTCTATGTATTTGACTACTCTAGGTCCTCATACAAGTGGGATCACACAGTGTTTGACCTTTTTTGACAGGCAGATTTCACTATGCTTAATGTCCTTAAGGTTCATCCATGTTGTACATTGTGTCAGAATGAAAAGCTGAAATACTCCATTTTATGTATGTATCAAATGTTTTTGATCTATTCATCCAGTGATGAGCACTTGGGTTACTTCCACCTTTTGGCTATGGTAAATAATGCTAATATGAACATGTGTATACATACATCTGTTTGAGTCCATACATCTGTTTGAGTCCCTGCTTTTAATTTTTTTGGGTACTTACCCAGAAGTAGAATTGCTAGATCAGATGGTAACTCCCGTCCTAAGTTTTTGAGGAACTCTCATGTTTTTTCCTACCTGCAACATGATTTTTTTGTGTGTGTGTGAGGAAGATCAGCCCTGCGCTAACATCCATGCTAATCCTCCTCTTTTTGCTGAAGATGACCGGCTCTTCAGCTAACATCTATTGCCAATCCTCCTCCTTTTTTTTCCCCCCCAAAGCCCCAGCAGATAGTTGTACGTCATAGCTGCACATCCTTCCAGTTGCTGTATGTGGGACGCGGCCTCAGCATGGCCGGAGAAGCGGTGCGTCAGTGTGCGCCCGGGATGCGAACCCGGGCCGCCAGCAGCAGAGCGCGCGCACTAAACCGCTAAGCCACGGGGCCGGCCCTGCAATGTGATTTTATATCTCCAGCAATAGTGCACAAGGTTTCCAAAGTGTGTTTTCACCTTCCTGGTGGTGTCCTTTGAAGCACAAAAGCCATTAATTTGATGAAGTCCAAATTATTTTTTTACACCATTTTTGTTCTTCATGTCATATCTAACATTTCTTTGCCAAACCTAAGGTTGAAAATTTTTTCCTATAATTTTATCTAAGGGTGTTATAGTTTTACTCCTATGTTTAGGTCTTTGATTCTTCTTGGTAAATTACTGTATATGGTGTGACATAAGTGTACAACCTCTTTCTTTTCATATGGCTATCCACTGGCCCAGCATCAATTTATGAAAAGAAGATACTTTCCTCATTCTTAGCACCTTTTAAAAAGTCAGTTGCCCATAGATGAGTGGGTTTATTTCTCAAATCTCAATCTATTCCACAAATCTGTAAGTCTATCCTGGTGTCAGTACAGTACTATTTTAATGACCATTGGTTAGTACAAAGTTTTGAAATCAGGAAATGTTAGTCCAACCAATTTGCTTTTTTTCTCAAGTGTGGTTTGGCTATTCTGACTCTCTGCAATTCTATATAAATTTACGAACTAATTGGACAATTTCTATAAAAAATCAGCTGGGATTATGAGAAGTATTGTGGTGTCTCTTCAGATCATTTTGGGGAGCAGTGCTATGTCAACAATTGTAAGTCCTATGATCCATGAAATTGGGATATTTTCCAACTTACTGATACCTTTATTCATTTCTGTCAATGATGATTGTAGTTTTCATAGGATTTGTTTTGTACATTTTTGTTAAATTTATTCCTAAGTAACTTATTCCTTTTGGTGCTATTTTAAATGCATTTGTTTTTTTAACTTCATTATCACATTGTTCATTGCAAGTATATAGAAATACAATTGTTTTTTATATTTTGATCTTGTATCCTACAACTTTGCAGAACTCACTTAGCAGTTCCAGTAGTTTTTTTGTGGACTCTAGTGTTTTCTATATGCAAGTACAGGGATGAAAAAATTTTACCTTCTTCCCCTCTAGGTTCTTTGGCTAGTCTAATAATTAAACTGACATAAGACAGATTAATAGGAAAAAAAAAACAAATTTAATTTCCCGCATATGGGAGACATAAAAGAAATGAAACTCAAAGAAGTGACCAGAGCAGGAAGCTTTTACACCTTTTAGACATAAAAACAATATACCTGGGAAGAACTGACAAGGCAGAGAGGTTGGAGCTAGTTACAGTAAATGGTGAAGAAATAACAAGGTTTGTTTATACAGCCTTCTCAGCCCTAAATTCCCTGTCTCTGCTGATAAGGTTGCCTTCTACCCTCCTGGTTCAAAGAGGGTACCTATCACATAGAAAATTAATCTGCTGCTTTCAGGGAGAACAAAGGAGTGTCAGAGTGTCTTTCTTGTGATGGCTGTGTCTCAAGTACTTTAAATTCAAAATAATCAATAAGCCAACGTGCCATACCCTGGGGTGACATATTCTGAACATCTACACAAGACACCTCATCTGGAAGTAGAGAGAGTTTTACATCTTCCCAACCAATCTGCATGCATTTATTTCCTTTTATTGCCTAAGGGTTCTGGACAAAATCTCCAGTTCATTCTAGAAGTGGCAAGAGCACACATCCTTCTTTAGTTCCTTATCTTCAGGGGAAAGCATCCAGTCTTTCACCATTAAATACAATATTAGCTGTGGGTTTTCCACAGGTGCTCATTATGAAGTAAGGAAATTTCCTTCTGTTCCTGGTATGCTGAGTGTTTTAATCATGAAACGGTACTGATTTTTTCAGTCATTTTTCCTGAGTCTATTGAAATGATCTTGCCATTTTGGCTTTTTACTCTATTGATCCTCTATTACATAATGGATTTTGAGATGTTAACCCAACCTTTCACTCCTGGAATAAACCCACTTGGTCATGGTATATAATTCTTTTCTATATGTTGCTGGATTGGGCTTGTTAGTATTTGTTGAGGTTTTTTGCATCCATATTCACGAAAGAAATAAGGGTGTAGTTTTTTCTGCAATACACTTGTTGGTTTTGGTATCAGAGTAGTACTGGCTTCACAAAATGAGTGTGGAGTGTTGTCTCCATTCTATTTTTTAAGTTTGTAAAGAATCCATAATAAACCTTCTTTGAGTGTTTGGAGAATTCTCAGTTGAAGCCATCTTGGCCTAGGCTTACACAAAGAGTGATTTTTTTTGTTCGCTAATTCAACCACTTCACTTAGAGTTCTAGTCAGATTTCCATTTATTCTTGAGTTAGTTACAGTAGTTTTTGTCTTTCAAGGAATTTATCCATTTCATTAGTTGCCATAAAATTGTTCATTGAATTCCTTTAAAATCCTTTTTATTTCTTCAATGTCAGTAGTAATATCCCTTTCTCTTCCTGATTGTATTAATTTGAATCTTTCCCCCTTTCTCTAAATCAATCTAGCTCAAGATTTGTCAATTTGTTAATCTTTTCATATAATCTACTTTTGGTATCATTTATTTTCTCTGTGGCTTTTCTATTTCTCATTTCATTAATCTCTGCTCTAATTTTTATTATTTCCTTTTCTCCTTGCTTTGGGTTTGGTACTTTGTCTTTTCAAGTCTGCTTAGGTGAAAGGTTAGGTTATTGATTTGAGATCTCTCTTCTTTGCTAGTAGAGGCACTGATGGCTATAAGTCTTTTTCTATGTTCTGTTTGAGATGCAGCCCATAAACTTTGACTCTTTCAGCGTGATATAATCTCCCTCAATATCTCTGTGATGTCTTTTGTTTTCAAGTCTATTTGGCCGGATATTTGTATCATCTCTGCAACTATCTTGTGGGGGCTGTTTACAGATGTCTCTTTTCTGTGCTTTTATTTTCACTCTATTTATATCTTTGAATCTAAACTGTGCTTTTTGTACATAGCATCTGTTTAGATCATGATTTATGTTTTTGTTTTTGTTTTTTTTAAGATTTTTTTTTTTTTTTAATTTATTTATTTTCCCCCCAAAGCCCCAGTACATAGCCGCATGTCATAGCTGCACATCCCTCTAGTCGCTGCATGTGGGACGCGGCCTCAGCATGGCCGGAGAAGCGGTGCGTCCGTGTGCACCCGGGACCCAAACCCGGGCCGCCAGCAGCGGAGCGCGCGCACTCAACCACCAAGCCACGGGGCCGGCCCATGATTTATGTTTTTAATCTGAGGTGACAATCTTTTCCTCCTGTTTTGATAATGTAATTCATTCACATCTAGTACTATTGACATAGTTACAATTACACCTGCCGTTTTACTTTTTATTTTCTACAATTCTCACATTATTTTTAGTTTCTCTATTCTTCCTTTATAGCTCTCTATTGCATTAACAAGGTATTTTCTAATGTAGAATTTTCATTTTTGATGACTTTTTCACTATGTTTTTTTTTAGGGGTTGCTCTACTGTTTAACATCTACTTCTTAATTTATAAGAATGAGCTTCATATTTGTACTAGCTCAATTCCAATCATACATGGAAACATTACTCATATATAGCTCTATTCTCTTGCCATTTTTGTGGTATTTTTATGCAGATTACATCTATTAATAATTTAACCAATAATATCTTGTTACACTAATTTCTTTACCATTTGTAGTCATTTCCTTAGCCCAATACAGCTTTGCTCCCACTATGATTTTTGTTCATTTAATGGCAAACACATTACACATGTATTACATTTCTATATATTATAGTCCTAACAGCACTTTACATACATGGTATTTTCTACAATTCTTTTCATATCAGTTAAGAGAAGAAAGGAGAAAATGTGTATTATTTCTGTCTTTCATAATTACATAATTACACTGGTGTTTTGTTTCTTTATATTGATATGAGTTACCACCTGGGGTCACTTGCTTTCAGCCTGAAGAACATCTCCAGTCATTCCTGCCTGCCAGTTGGCTGTCAATATATGCTCTCAGTTTATCTGGGAAAGTCTTTATTTCACCTTCTAGTTTTACAACGTGGTTTTGGTGAATATAGGATTGTTGGTTGAGAGTTTTTTTCTTTGTGCATTTTGAATATATTATCCCTCTGCCTTCTGACCTTTCTTTTTTCAGCTGAGATGTCACCTGTTAATTTTACTGGGGTTTCCTGTAAGAGTTGGGTCATTTATTCAATTGCTGTTTTATCCCAGCATATGGTTCCTACTCTACTGTATCTTTGCATGTCTCATCATTTTTTTCACAAACTGGACATTTTAGGTAATATATTGTAGTAACTTTCGGTATTGGTCCCCTTTCTTCAGGGGGTTTTATTGTAATTTGTTATTTCTTTGTTCAGTGAATTCCTGGATTATTTTAGTCTGGTTTATTTCCCACATTCAGAGTGAAACCACTAATATAACACCTAAGGTGGGGGCACTGTTTTAATTGGGGAAAAGGGGTCGGATTGGTCAAAGAATAGCATCTTTTGTCCAAAGGACCATTTAGAGTAAATATTTAATAAGTAAGCAATCATTGTTTATTAATAGAGATATATAAAATTAGGTTGAAACAGCTACAGTGAAAGAAAATCAGTAAAATATGAGAATACAAGAATGGGAAAATGAAAGTAACACCAAACCGGGTACTCACAACATCCACGCCTTTAGCCAGGGAAGTCCCAACAGCACGGCCAGGCAGGGAGTGCCGGTTGAGAGAAAGGATCCTGGGCAAGGCCTCCCCTCCGCAGGTGAGACTCCCGCCCAGGTAATGCTAAGTGAGGGTTTTTATTTAGGATTTCATCGAGGGCCCATATGGGAACATCTGGTGTTTCTTTTCTTTAGATGTTAGGTGTTATCTAGTGTGTATGTGCACTGTGACTTCCGGTAAGTGTCCGGAGGTCACAGATGGCCAGTCTGTGACTGCTCCCGACGTTCCTAGAGTCTTGAGACATAAACAATTGCAGTTTGTATTGTGGGAGACGGGCCAGTTCCCATCACAAGCAACTGCTTTGTATTTTTTCAGTGCAGATGGTTTCTGAGGGTCACGGAGCAGCCATCATGGCTTCACTCATGTCAATTCACCATGTGAAAAGCACAAGAAATTATAATTAGGATCTCAAAGCCTCCAAAAATATTTGAATCCAGTTATTCCAGGATTCAAGGTGTTGGACAGATCCAGGAAACCGTATGGTTCCAGAACTCTGTTCAAATATTTAAGTAATGCAACTGTTTAATTTTTTGTGTTATTTCTTGTGTCATTGGTGTCACTTGGCCAGTGAAACTTGCCCATGTGCAGCAAGCAGCCCTTTTAGGGGAACAGAGCTCTCTCTGGCTGGTTAATATAGTCTAAACCCAAGTACTCATCAGCTACCATGGCTGCCAGGGAGTTTTCCTTCATGGAAAACATCTCAAACATTAGCTGTCTGCTACAGGTATTTTGAGTGTTTTGGACATTTCTTGATTGGCGTTAAGGATGTTCTTGTTGAATGACATCATGTGTGCCCAGGTCAGGACCAGTGACTCCCACAACAATGAGCACATGAGTGCAAATGATAGGAAAACAGCACATTTGTGTTGGATGGACTTGAGGGGGTCTGACGGGGGTGCTCAAAATGAAATATTGACATGCAGGGCATACAGACTACAGGTGATGTTAGGAGGAAGACCCAGGAGTGGGATATAAGAGTGGTGGCTAAAGGGCACTATTACAATAAACCAAAGACCTGTAGGATTGACTATTCTGACAGAAAAGTGTAGTATAGAAAGGTTCCACTTATAAGGTGCCAGCAAGCCTGATGATCAGAACAAAATAGTAAGCCCCAAAGACTGGGGGAATGTAACTAAAACAGCAGGAACATCTATTTAGAAGAATGCAAGTTTTGTCTAAGTAAGCCATTAGGCCATCCTAACAGGGTTGCAGCCTGGGTCATAAGAGAGGTACAAGATGCATTGAATATCTTTTTCAAGAGCCCTATGTTTTATATTTTGAGACATTAGATGATAATATCAAAAATTTCTACAGTGTCTTGGTGAGTCCTTGATCCTGGCTTCAGGAGGATCATGTATCACAGGGTGAGTAATTTTTCTTTATTAGGTTCTACCATGATCCAAGCACAGCATGTAGCCCAGCAGAGGGGGTGAGAAGCCCTACAAAGTCTATCTGCCATCACCTGTAGGGACCCCTTCCTCCTCCTGGACTTAACACACGTGGATTATATTACCTGTGACATGATTTTTTCACATCAGGTGCATTGGTCAGTCACTAAGTTATCCATGGTAGGGGAGGGAAGTCTCTTGAATTTTGCAAAGACCTTTAGGTTAGAGGCCTCTTAATAATTTTGTATTACAGAGGCACATGAGGCAAGATTAACATCATCTGGTCTGAGAAGTCAGTATGTGTCTCAGAAATTTGAGTCAATTTAATACCCTGAGCAATGAAATGAGCCTCTGCAGACTGAGGTTTAATATGTGTAGAGTAAGTAGTGACTTCAATTTGTAGTTGGGTATTATGAGGGAAGGTATCTCAAGAGTTTTTATGCCAAAGGGGGAGACCTTGGATAAGGAGTTGTTGCTATTGTTGGGATGAGACAGCTAGGTCATTGGCAGTGGGCAAAAGATCTGTAAAAAATGTGCAGATGAGGGCCGGCCCCGTGGCTTAGCGGTTGAGTGCGCGCGCTCCGCTGCTGGCGGCCCGGGTTCGGATCCCAGGCGCGCACCGACGCACCGCTTCTCTGGTCATGCTGAGGCCGCGTCCCACATACAGCAACTAGAAAGATGTGCAGCTATGACCTACAACAATCTACTGGGGCTTTGGGAGGAAAATAAATAAATAAATAAAATCTTAAAAAAAAAAATGTGCAGATGTGTTTGATCCTTGGCCTGGGAATTCTCTATTGCTAGCACCATTACCTGGAGTTTGACTAATCAATCTGATCCAATCTGTGACCAGGGATGGCCTGTTTGATCCAGGGAAAGAACACAGCTACTCTGCAGTGCACCCCATCAGGTGTGGTGGTGCACACTGTTCACAAAGTATATGAACTCCCTGGTCATTCGTGTGCTCCCAAGTCACTCCTGAAGTGGCCAATGTGTCTTGAAAGGAAGTGACCTCCTCCAGAGTGTATTACATCAATCAGAGAAGAGGGGAACACACTTCCTCCTGTAGGTGTGATATGCCAGAGGTGCCATTTTTGGCTCTATCCTGTAAGTACCCATATCTCTTCAATGAGAAGGACTTTGATTAGCAAACCTGAGGGGGTCCTGCATTTATGACCCAAAGCAAAATGTGAAGCTGGCTGTGGAGTACCATCAACTCAGGCCCTGGGAGGGCCTCCATTTACAAAAAGACTGGTCAGTTGCCATCAGTGGCTTCTCTAATTGTGTGCAGCACTAGATGAGGAGAATAATTTCAGTACAAGAATGCCTTGGGCAATTTGTCCACCACAGGAGGTTTGGAGACTTAGATACATAATAGGAGGCTGCTAAAGATGCCATGGAAAGAGGCTTGTGGAGGGAGACACTAATGGATTGACTTATTTTGACAAATTCTAGAGCCATTTATTTCCCTGCTCAAAGTCAATCAGTTGCAGCATTGTTGAATAAGTAAGCAAGCAGATCTGATAAATATGCGATGTTTCTGGTCACTGTGGCTGACAGAATATGCCCATGACATGGGTTCTACCACTGCTTCTGTGACCCTTTCAGCTCACAGGACCCTGGCATTGTCTGGTGGAAATTTTCCAAAGTAGGATCTGCACATGGATTTCTAAAGATGTTTCCAAGTAAGCAGACATGAGTAGGCTTGAGTTGGGAAACCAAGAGCTGGAAATGCTCTATGGATAAACTGGAGAAAGAAATGATGCTGATGCACATGAATGAGGATGTCCCCAGACAGACCCCACTTAAGAGACAACTTTTTGTTTCAGAACCACAGTATTTCTACAGATCTGTCCACAGAACCTGATTTAAACTCAAAGATTCTGGGAGCCCTGTCACTTCACTCCTAGTTATGAGTATGAGATGAGGCCAGGGACAACGCTAGAGGGTTTTTTTCAGTTAAGACAGATTTGCAAGAAAGGCCTATTGAGGGCTGAATTCTTCTTTTCAATACTTCTATTCTTCCTAAGAAGGATTCCAGAGTGCTAGAAAGAAGTGTTGAATGCATAAAAATCAAGGATCAGGAGAGCTCTACATTATCCTAACACATGAAAGTGATTCTGCTATTCATTTTCTATAAATTATATAAATATACAATATTTATGTATACTTCTGAAACTTCACAAATGTATAGTAATCTTGCCATCAAAAAATGGGAAATGTGCCATTATCAAAAAGAACACTCTTGGAGGAAGTCAAGATGGCGGTGTAGGCAGACTGTGAACTCACCTCCTCCCGCGGACACAGCCAATTTACAACTACTCGTGGAAAAATGACCCCTGAGACAGAACTGAAAACTTGATAAGGGGAACTCCTGCAACAACGGACAATCCCAATTGAGGTGGAAGAGGCAGAAACTCCCTTCTGGAGAGGAAAAACACCGCCTTCACAAGCCGGAGCGCTTCACGGCCACCCGGGAGCAGCCCACAGGTACGCAGCCCTCCTTGGAGGCGCAGGGCCCTGAGCCGGGGAGCGCCCCTGTTGGGAGCATTTTGTGGACTCAGCACAATCGAGATGAGTGGCATAATATCTGACTTTGCATGCTACTAAAACATTGGGGAGTACCCCCAGAAAAGCTGGTTCACAAAGAAATTAAAGCTGGCTCTTAAAGGGTCCACGTGCAAACTCACCCGTTGCAGAAAGCAACCTAAAATCACCAGAAAGAAAGGTGCACAGTGCTGTGGTGAAAAGAGACTCACCTAATAGGCCCTGAGTGCATCTCAGTGAGGGGTGAGACCTCTCCAGGGACTGGGACATTGGCGGCGGCCATTGTTGTGGCCTGGTGTGGGCGTGCTGACACAGACGCCATTGGAGTTCTCCCTGACGCCTGCTAGCCCAGGGTCTGCCCCACCCGCTAGAGCATCGATTTAATCCAGCTCAGCCGGGGCAGGCAGCCCACCCTAGAGACTGGCCCAACCCAACAACAAGCCCTCAGGCAACTTGTGGGCCTGCATAGATTGGTGACTGGATTCTCTGCTGCCTGGCAACTGAGCCGACCTCAGCAGGGCAGGACGTGCACAAGGAGCGGGTGGAGAGTGTGGGGCAGTGGAGGAGTGTGTAGGGCTCCTGCTGTGGAGAGACTGGGTCTGCTTCGGGAGGTCGGGGCACGCACACGAGGCAGGACTGTGTTGACTATGTGTGTGGACCTGTGGGCGGCAGGGCTTGTCAGCTACAGAAGACTTGTGCTTCTCAAAGACCCACACAGGGGGTTTGCCCCCCTTCCAAAGCCTGAAACAATTGAGTGCTCCTGTGCCTGAGGCCAGCCCCACCCAGCTGCAATCCTCAGAGAGTCGAGAAGAGACCTAAAGGCTGGAGGCTTATAGCAATTGTAAGGCCCTGAACCTAACAACCTGCCACGCTGGGGGCCTACTCACTTAAAAGAAATACTGCAACACAAATGTGGTGTTAGAACTTGCAGCCAACTGTGCTAGGGCTCCCCACACATGATACAGAGACTGAAGGGCCCACAACAACTACAAGCAGCTGAGCATTACAACAGCTGGCCAGGAGCGTAAATTGGCCTCCCTGGGCACCTACAGGGAGAGCAAAGGGGTCCCACTTAGGGGTCGCCCCTGGAACATTGAGAACTGAGGGAAGCACACTGCAGGCCTCCTAAGCCATCACTTACATAAGGTCACCTATCCAAGAGCAGGAGACGTAGCTGACCTACCTAATAATACGTAGACACAAGCACAGGGAAAGAGGCAAAGTGAGGAGGCAAAGGAATACATTCCAAGTAAGGGAACAGGACAAAACCCCAGAAAAGGAACTAAGTGAAACAGAAATGAGCAACCTACCCAACAGAGAGTTCAAACTAAGAGTGTTGAGGATGCTCACTGATCTGGGAGAAGAATAGATGAA
>CM053548.1:5097593-5108605 GCA_028646465.1 Rhinoceros unicornis
TTTTTTGTGAGGAGGACCAGCCCTGAGCTAACATCTGCCAATCCTCCCCTTTTTTGCTGAGGAAGACTGGCCCTGGGCTAACATCCATGCCCATCTTCCTCTACTTTATATGGGACGCCGCCACAGCATGGCTCGACAAGCAGTGCGTCGGTGCGCGCCCGGGATCCGAACCGGCGAACCCTGGGCCGCCGCAGCGGAGCGCGTGCACTTAACCGCTTGCGCCACCGGGCCGGCCCCCTAGATCCAACTTCTTAATAACTAGTGAGTTTTACATTATCATACCTCTCTCATGGCTAAAATTTTAAAATGAAAATTATAAGGTCTCTGTTTGCATTTGTCTGTATATTTTGTAGATATGTGGTATTTTTCCACCTGTGGATTGTATTACTAAAATTAATTTGTAAATAGTTCTATTTAATTGGCTTAAACAAACAAGTTCTTAATATTCATAAAATTCTCAAAAATATAATATAAACTAACCTAAATGCCTCTCAGGTTCACATGATCTGGGAACACATTCAGTATTAAAGCTAGTTTTAAGTTAGTTGATTTAATGAAAATAGACAAGTCCTTAGAGTTATCAACAGTGCAGACATACAACTATTCTTCCACTTGGGGTTATTAATCAAATGAATCCATGTTATCTCTTACAATATTTGTCAGCAAGAAGAATTAGTTTGGGATAATGACTGACTTTTTCTAATGTCTAATGAAGGTTTGTGAGTCATCTAAACATAGTTCTTAAGAAGAAGCAAATTAAATAGATGTAAGTGAGATAAAATGTTCCAAGTGTACTTTTGTAATAGTCTTCCCAAATCATTTTGGCAGCCTATTACCTTAAAGTTTTGCTGAGTTAAGTTAGATGATGAGTTCAGTTCAAATTATTGAATATCCAGATCATTTCCAAATAAGAAAAAATATTGAAACATTAATTACTGAACATAAGTTTATCTACTTTTTGCTTCCTTCTACAGAGGAATTAAAGATATTTGGTTCTGTAGTAAACATGTCTTGTGCCATGCTGTAAAATTTACTATGAGGAACCACATGTTTCTAGCTATTATAAAAAGTATTTATAAGTCTGTGAATCCATAGAAAGCTAATGTAAAAGACAGTTCATAATCGCTTGCTTCTCAGTTTTCACTAGAAATTAAAAATTTCTAAGGGTTAAAATTTCTAATACATGTAATTAAAACTACTAAAAATAATAATGAAAAGGAATTTTATGTATGGTAAGGGCTGGCTGATTGTAATAAATTTAATTAAGTAAACGAGTTTTAATATCAAAAGCTGTTGCAAAATTCGTATATGGATTTTTCTCTGTTAAAAGTATAATATTTTCTTGAACTGTTGGTCTCCTCCTCATAATCAGAAATTATAAAAGTTAGTTTCCTTTCCTTACTAAGTAACCTGCCTAGAAGAAAAAAAACCTTGTGTCTTGTCAAAATAATCACCTATGTTCCATGTTTTCTTCACTGGGTCTTAGATTACTTAAACCCAGTACTCTCAGTATTGAAAGAGCTAAATTTTGCTCACAACTATGTAAACTTCTGTATTTGCCTTTGAAATCTTATGTCACTTTGGTCAAATAGATAATTAATATTGTTTCATAATGATCTGTGATCCTAATTAGGCAAGTATCTAAAACCTTTGGATATTTTTAATAAACTTCCCAAAAATCCAACTCTAAATGAAGTCTTTTTGACTTTGAACTAATTTTAAGTTTTTCCAGAAGGCCCCTGGAACATCTCCAAGTATCTGTTCTCTCTTCTTATAGAAAGGGAGATGTTAAACTAATTAGACTTATTTCATATGCCAAGTTACATGGGAAACATTGTCAAATAAGAGGTAATGCTAGGTAATGCCACCCTGGTGGCATAGTAGTTCAGTTCACATGCTCTGCTTCAGCAGCCCGGGGTTCACAGGTTCAGATCCCAGGCGTGGACCTACACGCCACTCATCAAGCCATGCTGTGGCAGTGTCCCACATACAAAATAGAGGAAGGTGGGCAGAGATGCTAGCTCAGGGCCAATCTTCCTCAGCAAAAAGAGGAAGACTGGCAACAGATGTTAGCTCATGGCCAATCTTCCTAATCAATAAAAAAAAAAAGAGGTAATGCTAAGCCTTCTTTATGTTGTGTCTGTAGAGGTACGTGTTCCAAGTGTTCCAGAAATTGCAGGAAATTCCTGGAAATCTGATAGGTCCTGGTACAATGTAATCAGGCAATATCCCAGTTATTATCTTAAAATGTTGTATGTGACAAATATAACCAACTTTCTTTGTTAATTCCATTATAATGAACTCTCATCAGATCTTTAACCATGGGCATTTTTAAGTCTTTTGTCACTTAGAGTTATTGTTTTACTCTGATGCTTTTACAAGTGTTCCTGCAAAAGTGCTTCATCTTCAAGGAGAGTCAAAGAAAGAACTTTTTGACAAGTATAACTTTCTGATAACTTTAACATTGTAAAAATGAACTTGTAAAAATAAAGACTGCTCTTAAGTCTCCTTGGAAGATTCTATACCAGGTCCTCCTCACTACCCAGATGACAGCAAAACTTCAGAGGCTTGAACCTTGAATACATACCTCACAGCTGAGGAAGGCTCCGCCTGATAACTGGTCCTGGATAGATGCTGGAGACCTCCAATCAAACTGACAAGGAAGACAAGCAGCTGACAGAGGTAGACTGCTTCCCCCTAAGATTTCCGGTCAAGATTTCCTACTTTAGCTAAACATAAAACCCTTACTTCTTTTCTCCCTTTCCTTTAGTCTGGCATGGGCCTGGAAAGATAACACCATCATTCATATGTCCGAGGCCATTGCTAAGAAGGGTAACCTCTGGAATTTAGACCAATTTTTTATTTCAGGCTAGGAGAAAATCTGACAGCTGGTTTGAATGGGCTAATGCAACAATTCCCGTAAATGAGTCCATCAACAATGCCACTTTAGTGAGAGTGGTACCTGCCCTTATAGAATTTATCTTTGTAGTGGTTACCATTCTCCTCAGGCCTATGAATGCCTGGATGGCTGGTGCTTAACTAAGCAATGCCTCTTACATTATCTAACTGAGCCCTAACTTTTCACAAGTGAACTAAGACATCTCCTAATTGTCTCTCCTAAATTTACACTGTTTTGTTAGAAAGGACCTACCAGGAGGCATTCAGGACTCAGGATTCACTTCCTTTGACTGGGTCATACTTCCCTGGTTAGGAGTAAATGTAAATGAGAATATAATCAAAAAACCTCTCCTTAATTCTTGAAGATATTGCAAAATCCATTGCTAAGACAAGAGCTGCCCAACAAAGATCTTTCGACTCTCTGGCCAAAGTTCTTCTTGGTAACAGGATAGCCCTTGATTATCTCTTCGCTGAACACCACCAGCTGCACCTCAATTAACACTTCTGGGGAAGTTGAAACTCAATTACATAAGATCACAGAGCAAGCTATTTGTCTTTTATTAAAAGGTGACTCCTTCAATGGGGTCTTTCTTTTACTAATTTGATTTTGATTGGTTTTGGTCTTGGGGACCATCTCTCTAAAGTGCAGTCCAGATATTGAGAACTATCCTGCTTATTATAATCATAACAAACTCCCTGGTGCATTGTACTCTCTGAAAAGCTTTAAATGCATATTTGCAGCCACTAACCACCAAGCAAATGATCTCCCTAAGACTGGAACATCAGAAAAGGAATGAAGAGATGATGGACCTAGGACCTAAAGATTGTAAACCTGAAGCCTTGACCTATGAACGTCACAGGGGTTAAGGAAAAAAACATCACGACCTCTGGATACCACCCAAAGGAACAACAAAATCAGAGAATGTCATTGCAGAATCTGAAAGTGGTGCTAATGCCTTCAATGTTGATCACATCTCTCAGTTAAGCTGAGAGTCTGATCAAAAAAGGGGGAAATTGTGAAAAAGAAAACGAGAGGTTCCAAACTGAGTCACTTTTACTAGGCCCATGTCACCAAACAAAGGCTTAACACCTAACCTAACTGCACCTTCAAGCTTCCCCAGGAATGTAGTCTAACCAGTCAGTCTAGGATTTTCTGGTCAGCACCAATAAGGTCATCTGCCACATGGGCCCTCTCCATCCCCCAAAGGAAGATGATGTAATCCACCTAATAAGACCCTTTTGTCCCCAAAGGGAGCTAACCTTGCATAAAATAACCCTTCTTTCTGTTTATTAATTCCTTGTCCAGCCTTTAAAACCTTTCCCTTTCTGTAGCCCTTTGGAGCTTCTCTCTACTTGCTAGATGGGATGTATTGCTACATTGATGAATTGCTCAATAAAGGCAATTAGATCTTTAAAACTTAGTTGTGGGCCGACCCCGTGGCTTAGCGGTTAAGTGCGTGCGCTCCGATGCTGGCGGCCCGGGTTCGGATCCCGGGCGCGCACCGATGCACTGCTTCTCCGGCCATGCTGAGGCTGCGTCCCACATACAACAACTAGAAGAATGTGCAACTATGACATACAACTATCTACTGGGGCTTTGGGGGAAAAATAAATAAATAAAAAAAAAATTATAAAACTTAGTTGAACTTTTGTTATTTAACACTATTAAAGATAAAATATGGTTCATACATTTAATCATGAATTGTTTATTGTGAACATCAATTTTCAAAAACTGAGCCTATGATTTAAAAGTGTGTCTCGGGCCGGCCCTGTGGCTTAGCGGTTAGGTGCGCGCGCTCCGATACTGGCGGCCCGGGTTCAGATCCCAGGCGCGCACCAACGCACTGCTTCTCCGGCCATGCTGAGGCCACATCCCACATATAGCAACTAGAAGGATGTGCAGCTATGACCTACAACTGTCTACTGGGGCTTTGGGGGAAAAATAAAATAAAACAAAATAAAAAAAAAAATTAAAATAAATAAATAAATAAATAAAAGTGTGTCTGAAGGCTGCTCCTAGCATGAATTCTAGCATTGGCATCTAGATTCCCCATGCTCCATAGATAACAACGTAATTCATTTCTTGTCCGTCTTTAAAGCATTTATGTACAAAGAAGCAATTTAAAGTACATATTTTTTCTTCCCTTTGATATGCAAAGGTCAAGTGGTTTACTTTGTGAAATAAGCTTTGCTTTCTTGTTCATGTTTAAATAAATCCTGCATCTACTTTCATATCAACGGTGGTGTGTCACCAGCACATGTGATGGAGAACACTGGAAAGCTGCTGCTACTGTCCCTCACCAGGCCATCCCTGATCAAAGACAGGACCCAGTGGTCAGCAAGATTAGTGAAACTCCAGAAAATCATGCTAGAAGATGCCCTGACCAACAGTTGACCTCATCTTCATGTTTTTACAGACTTTTAGCTTACTACCAATAGTCTAGTGGCCTGGCAACAAGAACAACATAAGCTACTTATCCAAGGTTACCCATTTGAGAGGAAGCACTCTGGGATAATCTTGCTCATAATTACTCAAATACATAAGAAGATCACACATGTCTCTGCATGTACTAAAAATCAAACTGCAAAGTCTCACTTCAATCCTCAGGCTGAAAAATTAGTTAAAATTTCTGAAACACATACTGACACCTCAGTTTTATTCAGAAGCAGAGAAAACAAACAGTGGGTGTGGGAGGCAGGCTTTGGAGTATCAAGACAGTGAGGGGCACCTCTGTTCCCATGGGAGGATGTGAACGGCTTATTTGAATAATTCTGTGGACAGACATGGTAATGATACCCACTAGGTTACAGACTAAGACTGTAATACTATTCTGTAAAAGTAAAACACTATATTACACACTACAAAACTAATTATACATCTTAATTGTATATAATATATTCTACTTGCATATAATATATACTAATTATGTATAATCCTATACTATAATCTACCCATACTGTATACAGGTAATATACTACATACATACCATATATATTTAAACATATATACACTGTATTCAACATTCTCTCTCAACATATATACACACATACACATTTTATGCAGCAGTAGATAATTTTATACTATACACTATCTTATAATACAGTACACAACTATCTATTTTTAGCATAGATGAAGAAAGCCTCCACAAAATACCTGTACAGTGAATCCAGCAATATAGAAAATGACCTAAACACCATGACCACGTGGGATTTAATCTAGGAAAGAAATGTTGGTTTTCCATCTGAAAATAAATAAATATAAGGAACCATTAATAGAATAAATGTCAAAAACTGCAGGATCATCTCCATAGATACAAACAAGCATTACACCACGTTCAACACCCCTTCACGGGCCGGCCCCGTGGCTCAGCGGTTAAGTGCGCGCGCTCCGCTGCTGGCGGCCCAGGTTGGATCCCGGGCGTGCACCGACACACCGCTTCTCCGGCCATGCTGAGGCCGCGTCCCACATACAGCAACTAGAAGGATGTGCAGCTATGACATACAACTATCTACTGGGGCTTTGGGGGAAAAAAATAAATAAATAAAATCTTTAAAAAAAAAAACACACCCCTTCACAAGGAAAACATTCAATAAACTGTGATAAACTCCCTCAGTAAACTACCTCAACCTGAAATAAACAATGAATGAACAACCCACAACTGCCATCATTCTTGATGGTGAACGACTGGAGGCTTTCTCTCTAAGATCGGAGAGAAGACAGAGACGTCTGCTCTCACCAGTTCTACCCAACGTGGTAGGAAAGGTGCTACCAGGGCCATTAGGCAAGAACATGGAAAAAACAACGATCCCAGATTTCAAAGGACACAAACACATAGCTCCACAGAGAAACATATAAAATCACAGACTATGAAATGGCACATATAAGACACAAGCAGACACAGACACCAACTCTGAGAATTAGAGACACACAGATGTTCTCAGTAACACAAAGCTCAGGCCCTCTGCACTCTGCCCATTTTTCTTTACTCTTTATGGCTTAACCGCTAAGCCACGGGGCCAGCCCTTAATTTTAATTCTGGATCATTGGATCAGAACTTCCCAACTCACTATGGGATATGGTAGGAAAAGGGGTGTTATGACCACAGACAATTTAGGCAAGACCATCATTCTGATGGCTAAAAATGAAGCATTTGTTCCATTCATCCTCTACATTATATTCATTAATACCCCGAAGATCATCAGGGATGCACCTTCCTTAAATGTAGTGGGATCCCAGGTATAACTGTAATTTGACACCTAGTATTGATTAACGGCTTGAAAGTTTCTGATTAGTGCATTACATCAGATAGCAAAATTAATTCAGAACCTGTGTTGTGGAGGCCCAAAAGCCAAGCAGTGTAACTTTATCTGTTATGTAAATTCTTTCACTACGTTCTAGATTTCCAATTGGGTCATATTATGGACCCTTGTTTTAGTAATTTATCTATTGTTTCCTTCCTCCTGATCTTTCATGTTTCATTTTCTTCCTCATGGGATACACTTCAGGCGAAGAGATTCTTCTCTACCCTGGTATTTATAATTTTTTTCCACCCAAGAGCCTCAAAACAGTGCCATCAATGTTAGGAGCCTACCCCTGACACTGTTTGCTCTATAGGGTTTAAACCCTGGGCTTAAGTCATATTTGAATTAATACATTGTGCCACAGGGGCACCTTGAGTGTTGTCCCCTACAACTCAGAAGGTCAGGATCTTCATGGCAGTAGAGGCAGGGGCAGCAGCAGAGGTACTTAAGGGTCTCGGCAAGCCCTCTGCTATTGGGAGTGTGGACTCAGCCCACCACCTACAGCTTGTCTTTCCCTCCCTCTTATCTTTCTTTTAAAATAACTGCTCTTTCAACAGTGACCGTCTGATGGACCCACGTCTTGCAAAGTGTACGGTCCCTGTCTACTAACCTCATCCCTTGAGTATGTCAGGCCAACACAGCTTCTGTCACAGCTTGACTCTAACAAACAGAAAAATCCCACCAAAGACACTGACGCAGGATTCACTTAAGGAGGCCCCAATCCCAAAGTCCTGCTCCCAAATGCCTACAAATTCATCAAACTGCCAACTCTGGTCAGCTGAGCCTAGAACCGAGGCTTGGTGGGTCAACACTGCCACATGGGGCAGCACAGCTCACAGCACAGGCTCCCCAGCAGGCAGCAGCCCACAGTGCAGGCCGCCACCAGGCAGCAGAGCAGGTGAGCAAGTCAGAGCAGAACACAGATCCACGGGGGATGCTCTGGACATGCTCCTTCAGGGCATTAAATGTTACGGTCACCTGCATAGGGGTTATTAACTTGTTGAGACTGATGCCAGGGTGGCGCGGACACACACGCGCGCGCACACACACACACACACAGTAGGAAAAGGCTTAGGACTCACATAACAGAGGTCTGAACGGAGGGCAGGGCCGGCCTCTCAAGCAGCTCTGGAAGGGCTCAGAAAGCAAGGAATGGAGCCTGGCCTGGGTGTGCACTGGGCTTGGGGGTGGGGCCGGGGCAAGAGTTCTGCACACAGGCAGGGGCTTGTGTGGTGGAACCTCCTGCCTGCTCCAGAGGAGAGAACACCCAGGCTTTCTCATCAGCTTGTCCAGGTGGGGGCACGAGGGGAAGAGGGAGGAGCGAGGCTTAAGCTGTGAGCAGTCATCCAAAATGTGGAGTCTGACTGTTCATTACAAGCACAAAGTGGGACAAAAAATATGCATTCTTGATTGATTTATATAAAGAAACACTAACAGGGGCTCAAAAATGATCAAAACTGTGTATCTGGGTGTTACTTGAGTACCAGTGCAGGGGGGGACCAGGATATGTTGGCAGTGAGTCTTCTGAAGTTAGACTTTGCTGTCTTACAGATTTATTTTAAAAAACAGAGAAATTTATATTCTTTAATTTTAACTCTTGTACATAGGAAACCATTCTAGGATTTAATTCCTTTAAACACTAACAGTTACAAAAGCATAACCCATACAAAATAAAATTTTCAAATCTCTTTCTAACTGAAAGGACATGCAGCATCCTAGTTTGTCTTCCCCTCAATCTCACACCGGTGGTGTTTTCAAAAATAAGTGACATTATTACAACGCAATCAGGGTTTAAATCCTTAACTGTATTGGATTTTCAAAGATATAAAAAGTTTTCCTCACATCAATTAATACAGAATTTAATTGTATTAGCCTTTTAAACTAATATGTTCTCTAGAGATATGTACAAAAGAAAATTGATCAAAAAACGAAACCAATTTCTCATCCTATCTCTCAATCAACTTACAGTTTCAGGGCCCAAGTGCTAAGGGAAACTAGAGCCAAAGGGCTGCACTATTCAATCAATAAAGGAATCCAAAGGCAAGAAACACAAATATTGGAATCAGCACAGATAAGCAGCCTGCTTCCCACAGGACAGAAGGAAAGCCACACTCAGAAGCTTCCACATTCCTGACTCTCCTGGTTGAGACAGAACCCCTGGAGTGGGTCAGTCCCTGGTGAAGGGGGGTGGGGCACCTGAGCAGCCACAGGAGTGAACTCTGGGAGCTCCACACACCCTCCCCTCCGCAGGGAATAATGCAAATGCTCCCTCTCTCAGGCTTCCATTCTCACAATGAGGAAAACTAAGCTGGACTCAGTTTAAGGTTCTGACCCAAATGAACTCCCAAATTAATGGGCCCTAATCCAGGACACAGAACTCCTGACTTGCACACACTTTCTCAACGTAAACAAATTACTCTCTGAGTGCACCTACACTGTGGATGCAAAACTCCAACTTATTTCTAGAAAGAGGCCCAAGGAACCCACAGTTACAAGCTCAGAAAGGGCATCACTCCCCACCCCCATGAGCACATGCACCCCCAGCTTTCCAGGGCTCTGCAGCTCCTCTCAGCATAGAGGATCCTTCCATGGGGGGTGTGAGCAGCAGGACACCTGCAGGGGGAGGCTCCCCAGGAAGAACAACTGGGCCTTCAAGTCCTTCCCTTTGGAGGCCCAAGGGGGCCTTAGCTTAGACCCACTGCCCTCAGGCCTCTGCCTCCACTAGAGTTTTTCTGGACCACACTGATATTTTATGTGACACAAACCCAGTGTTTTAACAATCCAGCTAGAACACTCAAACCAGTCTTTATGTGAAAATGAGAGAAAATTGTATGTCAATTTTTTGGATCAACAAGAAACCCCACAATAATGTATTGCATTTTTGGGGGAAAAAGGGTGTTAATATAGTATTATTTCTATGACAAGTAATGTTTTTATAAACTATTAATCATACTTGAACCCTTCAGGTCTGCCAGTCTAAGCCCTGGAAATCCATTTGAACTCACTCAAAATGAAAGAACAGACCTCAGAATATTAGTACCTACTACGAGAGAGGAAAAAAAGGAGAGGAAAAAAAGGAAAGAAGACTCGAATACACGCAATGTAAAATTCGACTATTTTATTTTTTTCCTGAAATTCACCTCTTTCTTGTCTCTTTGGAAATATTTTATATTGTCTCTCAAGTCATACTGAATAAATTAAAAAAAATTTTTATTCGTTGCAAAACAGGAGACTAAAATAAAGTGATTAAATCTTTTAAAGGTGACTAACTCAAGTAGGGACAGGGCTGAAACCACAGATCATCCTGGAAAGTTTCTCAAAAGAAACCTCCACCCAAAGAACTTCCCATAGGCTGTCTGCGCCGAGAAAGATCCTGGGGGGAGAGGCACAAGGATTTCATACCACGCAGCTCCAGGTGGTTATAGGCTGCTTTTCACTCAAGTAAAATACACACACACAAAATAAATCTTTTAAAAACAGCCATCCATTTACTGTGAGAGAATGATAATTAAAATGCTGGATCTGTTTCAAATCCATCAAGAACAAACAGTTGATAATAATGCTGTGAATTGGAGGCAGGAACTTGCCATTTGGGAATGAGGGGGAGATTGGAAGTTTAGGCCTTTGTTGCCAGCCCTACGAAGACCTAGACTGAGCGGACAGCGTCGTGGACTTGAGACTCTGTTCCCCGAATATATGAAAAATTCAGAAGAAAACGGATGCTTCCAAGGAGAAAGGATGGACTGGGGACCCCACAGCCCACAGCTCCTCCCACGCAGGAGCCCCGGAGACAGAGTCACGACTGTCCCTGG
>CM053548.1:5108705-5121313 GCA_028646465.1 Rhinoceros unicornis
CTGGGGACACGCGGGGCTGCGGGCGCAGAGCTGCCCAGAGAGGCTCCGGGGCCGAAGTCGCCGCGCGCAGTGACCACAGGACGCCCGGGGTCCCGGCTGCCGGCCCCGCCCCCACGCTGCGGCCGGAGGGGACTGAGGTCCGAGCGGCGCCCCCGCGGACTCGGGTCCGCAGACTCGGAGGGGACCGCGGGGAGGCCGGATCCCACTATGGCCACTTGTGACCAGCCCCTCCTCCCATTCGCCTCACCCTGGGGACACAAAGTCACCATTTCTAGTCTCCTGGGTCCCACTGAGTCCTTCCTATGACTCCCACGGCCAGTGCAGATCAGTGCGACAGAGGCTGCGCCAGAGCCACCAGGAACCGTTAACGGCAGGTGACTACCGACCCCGAGCACGGCAGGAGCGACATGGGAAGTCCCCGTTGGGCCAGGCACTCCTTCCCCAAATCCTGACTCCCGCCAAACTCTCACCATTTCTAGGTTTCCTGGGTCCCCTAAGGTCCTTCCTATGACTCCCGAAGTCGGTACAAGTCACAACTCGACAGAATTGGCGGCAAAACCACGTAGAGCCTTTAACGGCGGAGAGACGCGAAACTCGCGTGGCTATAGCGAGCAACAACTTCCGGGGTGGCTGGGAGCTTCGCCCCACCCACCTGCCCCGGTGCCGCCTCTGATTGGACAGTTCAAAAGACTCCCCCCCTCCCCGTCTCTGAGTGACAGCACCCTGAGTTTAGGCGTCTGAGCAGAATGCCAGACAAAGCTCTTTTTCTGCAGGGATATTAACATTGAAAGGTAATGTTGCGAGGGGACTCCTGGAATTGTGATACTTGTTTACAAACACACACAATTGAAAGTCACCTCACCATGTGCAATAATTAGCCTCTCTCCATTTTGATCTTTGTTGACAAGTGGAGTCTTACACAGTTTTGCCAAATAGGTACACAGGCACAGATACTGTGACCAGGGAGCTAGGAAAAGAAGGAGGTACCGAGAAACCGATAAAAATGAACATTATCTGGGAGTGTTTGCAGTTGTAAGTTACAAGAAGAGCCTAACCACAGAAGGTTCCCTCAAGCAACCTAGCTGAAGCCAGTTCTAGCCACCTCAAACCGTTCTTAAGTGAACTGAAATGAACTGTACCCCTTAATATCTCATTAATATTTTAAATTATCCTCCTCTGGAAGGGACCAAGCAGCCATTTCTAGATCATGCCATGTATGTAGTAGCATGTGTACATCTACCCATGAGCCTTAAAGGAACATGGCTGTTAGGCAAGAAACCGTTATCTCCCACATTTTCCTGAACTGAATACTCATGAACTGTACTATGATCTAACAATTAAAGGACCACCCAAAACCTTGTCTGGGGAGACACTGCTTTGGGAGACATCCTGGTGTCCTCTATTACTTGTGCAAGTAATAAACCTTTCTTTACCTACTTCTGCCTTGTTTGTGCCTTTTGGCTCCACAATCACCAACAGGTAAAATCACTGTGTTCAGTTACAACACCAGGGATGTATTAGGTGGGCATCCTTCCAACACTTCAGTCAGATTCAGAATAAGAGTACTGGGAGCCTAAAGAAGCCATCATTTGAGAAGAAAGGTGACTTCTGCGTATTCAGAATGATTAACTCTAGAAAATGTTTCTGACATGAAAATATTTGTATCCCGTGGAAAATATAAGCAGAGACTCTTTCTCACTGGTGGTGAAATCACTCTCTGTGGTCATGACCCACCCCTTACTTGTGGTTACACAAGTAAATCCATCTATAATGAGAATTATCAGAAAACTGAGTTTCATCTAAATAACCATCTCACTGATTGGTGTATCTATACTAGAGAGTAACGTTCATTCTGACAATGTTGAAATCACTCCGTGACAGGCATCCTCTCCTTATAGTCTGCACAGATATCACTTCTGACAACTTCCTCTTCTAATTCCCTAAGGAAATGCTCAACTTTGATACCATTTGAGTCAAAATACCCCACCCAAGTCCACCTGAACTTCAGCAATAACTCCACCACGCCCATGGACAGAGCATCCCTGGAGGCCATCTGACATGTGGAAACTGAGCGGCAGAGCCAAAGAATCATAAGTCATCTCAATGAAAATGGAAAAGAAGGGCCCAGTTTGCAACCAGTGCTCATCATACAAGGGGGAACACCACTGGCCAGTAGCATCATCGATCAGTCACCCGTCCAATGTAGGAAGAAAAGTTGTGTGGGTATTCAGCATCAAGCATTGAGAGATGGAGAAGATATTTCCATTTCATTATCTGTTTTTCATCTTCCCAGTGAGAACTATCTGGAAAATAATAGCCTAGAAGCCGTTTTCTTGGAAATCACTCTGATTTCCTAAGTCAGGAATGCCTCTTTTTTTTAAATTTTATCTCATAACTCCTCATGTCCACTGCAAATAAAGGACACACCATCCTAAGAATGTGCATTCATCTGGGAAGTTGCGTAAGTCTGGCTCCACTCTCACACACTGTCAGAAACATAGTGCTGAAGGAAGTACATTTCATCACTGCCCTTCGCCCCCCTACTTTCATTTGCACCTGTGGGAATTGTACAGTTCCAGTAGCGACCACATCTGGGCAGAAAATGCAGATATGCTTCCTGCAGTGGTAAATTGATAAATTGTTCTGCTTTGCAGGTAACATTAGGGACAGTCTCACACTGTCTTGAGGCCACATCATGGTGCTCTCAAAGGTCCTTTAATCACTGTGGTTAACACTATGGACATGATTTCTTAAGGTTGTGTTCAGTAAGAGCACGGTCCTGTTTATCTCCATCATGGCAAACAAGAAGGCTAGAATATACTTGGAGTGTTGGTGCATCCACCTGCACTGAGAGAAGCCCATAAGAACTCAAGAATATCCAGAAGGTGGTCTTCTAAGCCAAGCAAAGAGCTCCACTTAAGTAGCACAGGGAGTTTTTTGTAGGTATGAAAAGAGATATTTTTCCATGACTTTGAAAAATGGCCCTAATGGAATGAATTATCCAAGATTCAAGAAGCTGTGCTGTTGGAGGAGGTCACTGAGAGGATGCGACCACTGGTTGACCTTCCAGTTAGACTTCGGCAATTGGAGTTTCCTTACCCACTCCCCAGTCCTTGGAACACACATTCTGCCCACTGTTCCCAAACTAAGAGCCATTTCAAGGATGCAGCCTGGAGAGAATAATGTGTTGTCTAGACTGTAGACATAACTGGACCCCGTTAAAGCATCTACATATACCTTTAAGATTCCGGTTGGCAGGTGCGGAGATCGACTCATCTTGCATCGCCTAAGACAAGCCTCATATGTTAGTTCCCTTGCTTATTAAAACTGCCACCTCCCAATCTGGAGTGATCTGCTTCTTTCTTTAGTGTCTCCTTGCCCTCCATTCACAGGAGCCAGTTTCAGATGTCACCTAAAGTCTCGTGGTTGTGAAACAACATGCTCTTAGTTCTGAATAAAAATGAGAGAGCAATTGATCCTTCTTGTGCTGGGAAGAATGAAGTACCTCTAAATGCCACAACATCAAGATACATGTTTGCACATTTAAAACCATTTTTTCTTCATCGTCTGACTGAACTATGATATGGTGTTTGAGGTAGTGGTGGGAGAAACGGGCAACCGAATTGTTCTATCTAGTGGAGAAGGCATGAAATGTCAAAATCTAGTTATCACAGCTTTTATTTAGTGAAGATTTCAAAGTATGGGAAAGTAAGCACCCATAGATGAAATCAAAATAGTCATCACAGAACTTTATTAAAAGCATTAGTTCTCAGTAATCTCATAGGCCAGTTGCAACCTTACCTGTCAAGGAACCCTTGGGTCATCTGCAGAGTAAACTGTTGTAGAATCCATTGAGAAAATTCTGCTAAGTCATCATAAAGATAATGATGACATTGACAGCGAGAATAGTAACAGGAATGCTAACACTAATAAGAAAGGCACTTTGGGGAGGCCGACTAAGTGTAAGGTACTGCACTCAGCACCATAGGTGGATTCGCTCATGACTTTTCATCTTCACAGACTTCTAACAGGGAAGCACTAATATGATTCCACTCGATAAGAGAGGAAACTGAGACTTAGGGGAGCTAAAAGACTTGTCTAACTTTACACAGGCACTCAGAGAAGTGCTCAGATGCATTACCAGGCTGCCCTACTCAAACCACGCTTTGCCGCTGAGCACTCTTTACATCTTATTATGAAATGAGGAATAATGTTTCATTAACTAGGACGGACACTCTGTGAAAATCAGAAACAAGTTTGTCCTTCCCCACCGGCGTTATTAAAATTCCCACTATGAAATAGACTGCCTTTGCTCTTGGCTGAAATCTGCAGAGGGTGCCACTGTATTTTCAGTCACTTTTTGGTGCTAAAATTCCACAGACACTCTCAGGCACAATGATTGTCAGGCCAGCCTAGTACTCATAGAACATATTTGAAAGCAGGAACGCGTGTGTGAGATGCAACCCATTGAAAGGAGGAACCAATCCAAACAACAATCAAAGATGTTTCTTTTCACTCTAAGTATTTGTCATTGCTTTCATCCGTAACTTCATGTTGAAAAACACAATGATCAATCTGATGAATAAGATGGAAGAAGTAAATATTGCTATTGGAGATGAAAGCATTGTTTATTTGAGAAGCTAAAGATAAAATAACTGGAAAATTACTACAACTGATAAGCAGTCAATTTTCTTTAAATTGTTTACATACATTACACATAACACGTATTATTGAATTAAAATATATAATAAATTTGGAGGTTTAGGGTTAACACCAATGTATGGGCTCTATATGCAGACAAGTCTGAGTGATTCCTGATGAGGTGACAGAGGCATCACCTTCACAGATATATAACCAACTTTGGTGCATGGAAGACTCCTGAAGTTAAAAATGCAGCTCTCTCTAAATACAGTCACATTTTTAAAGACATTTACCCTAAATTTGTATCAGGATCTTTGTTTCTGCCTCAAAATACAGTAATTCTAAAGTACATCTCTAAAAATAGATCCAAAGGGTATTCAGGAAATTACCGTAAATGAAGAAGAACAAGTTTCACCAGATGCACCAATTACAAAAATCAGTGAGAAGTGATAATGTGATGGTCTGTCGTCAGCATAAGAACTGACCACTTGTTTGTCATAGGGGTGATTTTGCCTCTCAGGGAACATTTGGAAACATCTGGAGGCAATTGTTTTTTTTTAAGATTTTATTTATGTATTTTTCCCCCCAAAGCCCCAGTAGATAGTTGTATGTCATAGCTGCACATCCTTATAGTTGCTGTATGTGGGACGCGGCCTCAGCATGGCCAGAGAAGCGGTGCGTCGGTGCGCGCCCGGGATCCGAACCCGGGCCGCCAGCAGCGGAGCGCGCGCACTTAACCGCTAAGCCACGGGGCCGGCCCTGGAGGCATTTTTCATTGTCACAACTGTGGCAGGTGGGGAGCACTGCTACAGACATCTAGGGATCCTCTGATGCACAAAATAGTACCCTTGAAAAAGAGTATTATCTTGTCAAAAATGTCAGTAGTGTCAATGTTGAGAAACTGTGGACTAGTCAGATGAACGCTTGATGGTCTATAAACAGACACAAGGATGTAACAAAATAGATGATAAATTGTAGCAGTCTATAACTCTCCTGTCTACTACATCCAAATAAATTCTATATGGAGTAAAGAGTTAAACATTTAAAATGATAAAATGAAGATACTGAAAGTAAACGTCAGAAAGTATTTCTGTATACTTAGGCAGTGGAAGCCGTGACATCCCAAGAAAAATGTAAAAAACACTTAAATTTGATAAACTAAAAAATGTAAAGATATCATTGATAACAATAAAGATATAGAAACACCAACTGGGAAAATATTTTCATACTAATATAGAGAAAAAGATAATATCATTAACAGTTTAAGTAGCTCTTAGTAATAGAAAACAAAATATGAATGTTCCAATAAAAATGTTCAAAGTCCATGCACAGATCTTGCAAAAATTACAAATTATAAGTGCCTAACAAAGTTATTAAAATAGATTAGCTCATTAGGCCCAAGATATATAATGAAAATAGATGTACTTATTAATGTGCAAGATACTGTGGGAGGTCAAGATTTGGCCACCCTGAAATCTCTCTCTTTACCTTGATTGTTTTCTCTGAGGGACGTTTGACCTCCCCCACTAGCTGCCTAGAGAATTTGACATGGTGGCTCCTTCCTGGAACGGATCTTCTATCATGATGGCTGTAATGATAATGTAGGATAAATGTTACAATGAGAGAGGCACCAAGCCCCTTTTATCAAAAAACTCTATCTCTCCCTGACCACATTATCTGTAGATGACCCTGAAAAGAATTGTCTTCTTGCCCTCTGAAGTCCCAGACCATTACTTACCCCCAATACCTTCCTCGCCTTTAGCTACAATACTTAAGCAAGCAGCTTAGACAGAGGGATGAGTTGCTCATTTCTGAGTTTCTCCCATGTATACACGTTATTAAACTTGGTATTATTTTCTCCTGCTAACCTGTCTTGTTAATTATTTGGCCAGCCATAAGAACCTTAAGGGAAAGGGCAGAGGGAGATTCTCCCTCTCTCCCGACAATACATATGTTGATTTGCTAACACATTTATTGAGGCATATTCCGGTGGGAAAGGCCAAGTGGGTGTTTCTTGATCTGTTCCCCAACAAAGATAGTAACCCAGAAGTTACACCTTATCTGTGGAGAAACTACAGAGATGAGGTCTATCATCAAAGACCTGGGATATATGGGGGCATTTTTTATCACTTTTTTCTTTAACTTGCATGTTTGCTAAAAATCTATGGAGAGTGAATTTAGAATATCATGAACCTAAAGATGTTAGAATGTCAATCATTACTGGGGCTTATGATCAAGGCTTTTGGCATCTGGTACGCAACTTCTTACCCTTTCTTACACAACAGAATACATATTTTTCTCAGCCACTCATGGAACTTTCTCTAGGGTAAATCATATCCTTGCCATTAAAAACACCTCATAAATTTAAAATGCCAGGAATTTTAAAATTTAAAATACAAACAAGATCTCTGACCAAAATGGAATGAAATTAGAAATCACTATCTTGGGAAAATTTGGTCAAACTCACATTTTTGAGGAAATTAAATAAGACACTCTGAAATAATTAATGGGTCAAAAAAATCAATTAGGAAATTAGAAAACATTTTTTTGTGTGTGAGGAAGATCAGCCCTGAGCTAACATCCATGCCAATCCTCCTCTTTTTGCTGAGAAAGACCAGCCCTGAGCTAACATCTATTGCCAATCCTCGTCCTTTTGTTTCCCTTTTTCTCCCCAAAGTCCCAGTAGATAGTTGTATGTCATAGTTGCACATCCTTCTAGTTGCTGTATGTGGGACGCGGCCTCAGCATGGCCGGACAAGTGGTGCATCGGTGCGCGCCTGGGATTGGAACCGGGGCTGCCAGTAGCGGAGCGCGCACTTAACCGCTAAGCCACGGGGCCGGCCCCTAGAAAACATTTTTAATGAATGAAAATGTGGACCCAATACACCAAAGTTTATGGGCTACATCAAAAACACTATATAGATAAAAATTATACCCATAAATGTGTAAACTAACAAAGAAGAAAGATCTCAAATAAATAACGTAACCTTTTATGTAACACATCTGAGACAATGAGAAACCAAACCAAAAGTAAGGAGAAGAGGAAATAACAAAAATTAGAGCAGAAATTAAGAAAAGAGAGAATAAAAAACCTATAAAGAAAATCAATGAAACCAAAATTGGGTTCAATCATCAACAAGATTAACAATAGAGAGCTAATAGACAATTTAGCTATATTGACCTAAAGAAAAAGAGTCAGTTCAAATTGCTAGAATCAGAATGAGGGTATATTACTACTGAGATTATAAAAATAAAAATGATTATAAAGAAATTCAATGAACAATTGCACGCAAACAAGTTAGATAACTTAGACGCAAGGGACAAATTCCTAGAAATACACAAAATACCAAAAGTGACTCAAACAGAAACAGAAAATCAGATTAGAATTATAAGAAGTGAAAAAGCAAAGCCCAGGCCTGGAGGATTTCACAGCAGAATTCTCCAAAACATGTAATTAAGGTTTAATAGTGATTCTCAAAAATCTCCCCTAAAACAGAATCAACACAACACTTCACACTCATTTGTGAAGCCAGTGTTATCCTGATACCAAAATCAGACAACAGTATCCCAAAAAACCCTGCAAACCTATTTCCTTTGTGGATATGGATCCAAAAAATCCTCAGCTAATACCAGTACCTAATTCAGCAACAACTTAAAAGATTTATACACCATGACCAGGTGGGATTTATTCCAGGGATGCAGAGTTTGCTTAACCTCTCAAAATCTATTGATGTGATACATCATATTAATAGATTGAAAGGAAAAATAACCTGATCATCTCAATAGACACAGAGGAAGTACTTGACAAAATCCAACATCCTTTCCTGATAGAAACACTCAGCAAACCAGGATTTGAAGGAAATTTCCTGAACCTGATAAAGAGGAAGTATGACACCCACAGTTAATACTATATTTAAAGGTGAAAGGCTGGATATTTTCTCCCAGAAATGAGAAATAAAACAAGAATGTCTGTTCTTGCCAATTCTATTTGACAATGTACTGGATATTTTAGCCAGAACAGTTTTGCAAGAAAAGGAAATAAAAAGCATCCAGACTGGGTAGGAAGATGTAAAACTCTCTTCACTTCCATATGACTTATCTTGTAAACAGAAAACTCTAAGGAATCCACTAAAACAATCTATTAGAACTGATAATCAAGTACAGCAATTTTGATGATACAAGATAAGTATATAAAAATAAGTTATATTTGGGGCCGGCCCGGTGGTGCAAGCAGTTAAGTGCGCGCGCTCTGCTGCGGCGGCCTTGGGTTCGCCAGTTTGGATCCTGGGAGCGCAGCGACACACCACTTGGCAAGCCATGCTGTGGTGGCATCCCATATAAAGTGGAGGAAGATGGGCATGGATGTCAGCTCAGGGCCAGTCTTCCTCAGCAAAAAGAGGAGGATTGGCATGGATGTTAGCTCAGGGCCGATCTTCCTCACACAAAAAAAATAATAAATAAATAAATTATATTTTATACACTGAAATGAACAATCTGATAATGAAATTAGCAAAATCAAGCTAGTTATAGTGGCATCAGAAGGAATAAAATAGGAATAAATTTAATAAAAGAAAACTGCAAAACACCATTAAAAAATTCATAAAGATCTAGAAGTGTGAAATAACAAATGTTGGTGAGGATGTAAAGAAAAGGGAACCCTTGTGTATTGTCAGTGGGAATGTAAATTGGTGCAGCCACTATGGAAAACAGTATTGAGGCTCTTCAAAAAATTAAAATAGACCTACCATATGATTCAGCAATTCCTCTTATGGGGATTTATCCAAGGAAAACAAAAATGCTAACTCAAAAAGATGTATGCACCCCCATGTACACAGCACCATTATTTACAATAGCCAAGAAATGGAAACAACCTAAGTGTCCACCAATAAATACATGGGTAAAGAAATTGTGGTATACATGTATAATGGAAATTATTCAGCCATAAAAAAGAATAAAATCTTGACATTTGTGACAACATGGATGGATCTCGATGGCATTACTCCAAGTGAAATATGTCAGATAGTGAAAGAATAATTGTATGATCTCTCTTATATGTGGAACCTAAAACAAATAAACAAACAAAAAAACAAAAAGACAAAGCTCATGGATACAGATAACAGAGTGGCGGTTGCCAGAGGCATGAGGTGTGAGGTGGCAGAAATGTGTGAAGGGGGTCAAAAGGTAAAATGAAAAAAAAAGGGAGCTGTATCAAAAAATCCATATATATGATAATCACATAGTGACAGAGAAATGATTACTTTTGTGTAGTTTAAGTTTATACACTGTGCACCATTGCTATTGGATGGTCATTACTGAGTGTACATAAATACAAAAGGATCTCAGTTACAGAGCTGCAAACATTTTCAGGGTAGGTGGAGAAATACTCTCTTTTAGCCACATTTTCCCTTAAACTATTTTCTAGTAATAATAACCATTAGACTGTTTTCATTGCCAAAAATTTGATTTGCATTTTTGGAAATAAAATGGAATGGAGTGAGGTTGGGAGGGTATGTGGATATTTAGACATTGCAAATCTTTAATAAAATGAGCAAAGACCTTGGAGTGATGCCATCTTTTTCCATGTTCTTTTTTTTTTAATTTTATTTATTTATTTTTTCTTCCCCAAAGCCCCAGTAGATAGTTGTATGTCATAGCTGCACATCCTTATAGTTGCTGTATGTGGGACGCGGCCTCAGCATGGCCAGAGAAGCGGTGCATCGGTGCGCGCCCGGGATCCGAACCCAGGCCGCCAGCAGCAGAGCACGCGCACTTAACCACTAAGCCACAGGGCCGGCCCTCCTTGTTCTTTATTACTCTCTAACCAACAGAGGCAAGGAAAAAAAAGAGTGAACTCTAAAAATAAATAAATAGATAAATCAGTAAATAAAAGGGAAAATAGCCCATGTTCATGGATCCTTAGATTTAACGCTGTTTAGATGACAATACTTCCTAGAATGATCTAGATTTTCAACACAATCCGTATGAGAATCTCAGCTGACTTCTTTATAGAAATTGGTAAGCTTTTGATAAATTATATGGAATTGCAGGCAAACCAGAATTGCTAAACCAATCTTGAAAAAGTAAGACAGAGTAATAAGACTAATATTTCCTGATTTAAAATCTGACTACTCAGGGGCCGGCCCGGTGGCGCAAGCAGTTAAGCGCGTGCGCTCCACTGCAGCGGCTGGGGGTCTGCCAGTTCGGATCCTGGGAGTGCACAGACGCACTGCTTCACAAGCCATGCTGTGGCGGTGTCCCATATAAAGTGGAGGAAGATGGGCACGGATGTTAGCCCAGGGCCAGTCTTCCTCAGCAAAAAAAGAGAAGGATTGGCAGATGTTAGCTCAGGGCCGATCTTCCCCACAAAAAAAAAAAAATCTGACTACTCAGCACAGTAATCCAGGTAATGTGATAATGACATAAGGACAGACACACAGATTAATGGATTTGATTGAGATTCCAGATATAAACCTATTCATCTATGGTCAACTGATTTTTGAAAAAGGTACAGAGAATGAGGAAAGAATATTTTTTCAAAAATTTGTGCAGAGACAACTGGGTAGCAACATGCAGAAGAATGAAATTGGACCTTTACACTACACCATACATAATAATTGACCAAAATGGATCACAGACCTAAACCAGAGATAAAACAATACTCTTAGGAAAAACAAAGAGGAAAATATGGCCTTTGATTTGGCAACGATTTATGAGTTATAACACCAAAAGTAAAAACAGTAAAAACATATAGATAATTTGAACTTCATCAAAATTAACCACTTTTGTGCTTCAAAGGACACCATTAAGAGAGTAAAACCACCCGTGGGAACCCCTGTGCTCTTCTGGTGGGAATGCAAAATCATGACACCATCATGGAAAAGAGTATGGCACTTTTTCAAATATTATAGTAAATGTTGCCATACGATCCAGCGATTCAATTTCTGAGTATATACCCCCAAAAATTCAAAATATGGACTCAAACAGATATATGTACTCCTGTGTTCATAGGAGCATTGTTCACAGTAGCCAAAAAGTGGAAGAAACCCAAGCATTCATCAATGGATGAATGGATTAACAAAATGTGGTACACACATAGAACAGAATATTATTCAGCTTTAAAAAGACATGGGGGCCGGCCCGGTGGCGCAAGCAGTTGGGTGCGGGCGCTCCGCTGCGGTGGCCCGGGGTTTGCAGGTTCGGATCCTGGGCGCGCACCGACGGACTGCTTGGCAAGCCATGCTGTGGCGGCGTCCCATATAAATTGGAGGAAGGTGGGCACGGATGTTAGCCCAGGGCCAGTCTTCTTCAGCAAAAAAAGAGAAGGATTGGCATATGTTAGCTCAGGGCCGACCTTCTTCACAAAAAACAAAAATAAATAAATAAAAAATAAATAAAAAGACATGAAATTCTGACCCATGCTACAACATGGGTGAACCTTGAGGACATTATGCTAAGTCAAACAAGCCAGTCAAAAAAAGGACAAAAACTGTGGGATTCCAATGATATGAGGTATCTAGAGTAGTCAAATTCATAGTGACAACAGGATGGTGGGTTTCAGGGCGTGGGGGGCAATGGCAATTGGGCATTGTTGTTTAATACATAGAGAGTTGCAGTTTTTGCTGGTGGGAGTGCAAACTGGTGCAGCCACTATCGAAAACAGTATGGAGATTCCTCAAAAAATCAAGGATAGAACTACCATACGATCCAGCTATTCCACTGTTGGGTTTTTATCCAAAGAACTTGAAAACACCAATTTGTAAAGGCACATGCACCCCTGTGTTCATTGCAGCATTATTCACAATAGCCAAGACTTGGAAGCAACCTAAATGCCCATCAAGGGACGAATGGATAAAGACGATGTGGTATATATACACAATGGAATACTACTCAGCCATAAGAAATGATGAAATCCAGCCATTTGTGACAACATGGATGGACATTGTGGGAATTATGCAAAGCGAAATAAG